>VDFB02373365.1:311981509-312067269 GCA_007258455.2 Sequoia sempervirens | reverse complement strand
CCTCTTTTTTTCCATCAAATACCTCAATTAATTCCCTCAACACTTAGTCAAAATTTAAAAATATCTTTCTCAACCACCATAGATATTTCCTCTTATGCATTTAAATAATTTAAAACACAATTTAATTTCAAAATAAATTTAAATCACTTAATCTATGCACTTTACAAATATAATTAAACTATTTGCTTAATAAATTTAATTGATTAATTTATTTACTCAACAAAATAAATTTAATTGATTAATTTATTTACTCAACAAAATAAATTTAATTGATTAATTAATTTACTTAATAAATTAAATTTAACTACAAGGATTGAATTACTTTACCACATAAATTAAATTTAATTAATTAAATTAAATTAAAGCTTTTAACAATTTTAATCTAAAATACATAAATAATCATTTAATCCTTTTAATCATTGATTTTCACAAACAACCTTGCAGATAATTAATTATCAAAACAAACAAGGACATCATGACATTACGACATACCAAACATGAACTGATGACACACTGTGACTGGGATTGTGGTTTGACAAAGGAACCCCGTTACTATCTCCCAATCAACAATACCATTGGGAAATGGACACGCTTAGACCTGTGAAGCCAGGTGGAGACGATGTCTTGTACCTGCAATCCTGCAACCAAGATGAATGTCATACATGTATAAAAATCATAACAATCACACCCTGAAGAGAAATCTTGGAATCACAGGGCGCTCGCAAGTGAGTGATGTAATCCCGTCTCCTTCACCAATACAGTCACATCAAGACTGACAAAATTTAAGCATCAATAAATCAACATATGAGCATACATCAATCTTAACTTAAATAAGAACTATGCTAATAAAAAGCATAACATAAAACAATAAGCATCCACATAGCATATCATCACATCAAAATATAACACCATTATCACTCCAATGTAAGGGATCATAAAACCATAACAAGGTATCCGAGTCTATCAAAGTAAAGGTATTGTCTAATAGCATAAGCAAATCAGAGGGGTGCTACATCCTCCCTACCTAGGATTAGGATTACTCCTGAAAGCCTGCGAACAAATAGGGATAGAGCTCCCTCATCATGGTCACATCCTCCCAAGTAGCCGAAGTATCATCTCTAGGATCCCACTGGACCCTGACCTGCTCAATATCTCAACCCCTGAGGGTGAGTCTTTTGTGATGCATGACGACCACGAGCTCCAAAGCTAGCTGCCCATCCTCTACCTGTAAAGCATTCCAATCAAGGACATGAGATATGTTTGGATGATAAGGCCTGAGAACTAAAACATGAAACACATTGTGAATACGCGAGAGACTGGGCGACAAAGCAAGCTAGTAAGCAACTGGACCAATCTTCTCAAGAACCTCAAATGGACCGACAAAGTGAGGTGCGAGCTTAGAGACCTTTCCATATTAGATTGGACTCTTTCACAGATGCACTCACAAAAAGACTCGGTCACCTACTACAAACTGGCGATCCACCTGATGCGCATCTGCATACTTTTTCTGTGTATCCTGTGCTATAACCAAATGTTCCCTGATCCAAATCCCTTGTTGCTCCATATCTTGAAGCATATTAGGACCCAAAATAACTCTATCCTCTAATCAATCTCAACTCAAAGGAGTCTGACATAGATGCCCATGCAATGCCTGGAAAGGAGGCATACCAATCAAACTCTAATAGATGTTGTTATAAGCAAACTCCACTAAATGGAGATAGTCCTCCCATCGTGTCTGCTGGTCCATCACATACATGCACAACATATCCTTGACGATCTGGTTGACCCTCTTGGTCTATCCATCTGTCTCAAGATGAGATGCTAAATTAAAGTTCAACTGTGTCCCCATAGCATGCTGTAATGACGTCCAAAGGGTTGAGGTGAACACATGATCCCTATTAGAAATGATCAGACGAGGAATATCATGCAACCTAACAATATCTCCCATGAACACTCTAGCAATGGATGAAGCATTATAGGATGAATGAATAGACGAGAAGTGTGCTACCTTCGTCAACCTATCCATCATCACCATAATAGCATCATGTTGTCACGAAGAGTTGGGTAACCCAACAATGAAATCCAATGAGATTATATCCCATTTCCACTCTAGCACCAAATGTGGCTGCAGAAGCCTTGCTGAATGTTGGTGTTCAACCTTCACTCGCTGACACTCCAAACACCTCGACACAAAATTAGCGATATCTCACTTCATACCTACCAAAAAATAAAGCTATCGCAAATCGACATGCATCTTCTTCACTCCTGGATGAGCTGAATAAGGTGCCCGATGTGCCTCTATCATAACCAAGGTAGGAAGATCTCCAAAAGATGGAACATAAATGCATCCCATATGCCTCAAAAAACCCTCTGAATCTAGAGAATATCTAGAGAATCTGCCTTCAAGAAACTTGCCTGACTCTATCTCTGATCTCACCTCCCAGTACCAACTGTTTGTAGGAAGTGCTGAAAGAATCTGACTCCTCAAATCCACACCAAGAGTCAGCTCAGACAACTCATATCTCTATCTGCTGAGAGCATCGACAACTATGTTCTTCTTCCCCTGGATGTACTTCACCTCAAAGTCATACTCACAAAGGAATTCCATCCATCACCTCTGCCTAGCATTAAGATTAGGTTGCGTGAAGATATACTAAAGACTCCTATGGTCACTATGCAACTCAAATTTGTGCCCCAACAAGAAATGTCTCCATCTTGTCAAGGCATGCACTATTGCTTCCAACTCAAGATCATGTGTAGGGTAATTTAATTCATGATCATTGAGTTTGCATGATTCATATGCAATCACTTGACCATCCTGCATCAAGACTGCTCCAAATCCCTCCAAAGATGTGTCATTATAAACAATAAGATCTCTAGTAGGATCAGGTATCACAAGAATCGGTGCACTAGTCAACTTCTCCTTTAGCATCTAAAATGTCATCTCACATTGCTCTGACCAAATGAATCTCTTCCCTTTCCTCTGAAGAGAAGTGATAGGATGTCCTATTCTCAATAAACTCTCAACAAAACGTCTGTAGTAACCTGCTAAACCCATGAAACTATGTATCTCTACCACATTAGTTGGTGTGGGCCAATCAATGATCACTTGGATCTTCACAGGATCTACTAAAATACCCTCTCCTATAATCACATGCCCAAGGTACTTGACCTCAATCTTAAAGAACTCACATTTGGACAAGTTAGTGTACAACTGATTATCCCTCAAATGCTCCTCATGTTCCTCTATTGTCCTGGAATAGATCAGTATATCATCAAGGAATACCAATATGAATTTATCCAGATATGTGTAGAAGATTCCATTCATCAAGCTCATGAACACAGATGGCGCATTTGTCAACCTGAATGGTACCACAATAAACTCGTAGTGATCATAACATGTGCGAAACACCGTCTTATGGATATCAACATCAAATATGCATAGCTGATGATACCCTGACTTAAGATCAATCTTTGAAAAGACCGTAGCACCCTTGATCTAATCAAACAAGTAATCAATCCTAGGTAAGATATTGGTTCCTAATTGTCACTTTTTTCAACTAACGGTAGTCTATGCACAAACGAAGAGAACCATCCTTCTTCACAAAAATTACTGGTGCTCCCCAAGGTGAAACACTAGGGCAAATGAAACCCTTCGCTAAAAACTCCTCTAGCTACAAGCAGAGCTCCTTAAGCTTCTGTGTAGTCATAATGTATGGAGCTCGTGAAATAGGCTCAGAACCAGGTAACAAATCAATCCTAAAATCAATGTCACACTGAAGTGGCATCCCTGGAATATCATCGGGAAATACATTTGCATACTCTTGGAGTATGGGGTGGCTATCAAGAGTAACCTTCTCAATATCACCCAACTCCAAGTCATCTACTGTCACTACAAATAACTAACATCCCTGACGTACACATCTCCTCAGCTGCATAGCCGAGATCATCCTCAATGATAGGGGTCTCTGAACTCTCAAAATCTCTACCTCACTATCAGATGCATCAATGCATTGAATCAATTTACGTCAACAGTCTATAATGGCCTTGTGAACCTCAAGCCAATCCATCCCTAAGACAATGTCATATGACCCCAATGGTATAATGCGAAGGTCTAATGTAGTGTGAAAGGATCCAATCTCCAATCTAAAGTTAGGTACTAGGGATTGAATTGCGACTTTAGCACCAGAGGCCAATTCGACCTGCCACTTAACATATTGCTTTGTTGCCCTTAGTCTACATCACACCATGACATACGATGATATCAAGGATTTTGATGCTCCAGAATCAAATAAAATGGTAACTCGGTTACCCTGTAACATACCATATGTCTCTCCTACTGTGCCCTGATGATTAGCCTGGCAGTTATCAACTGCAACAAATACTTGATGCCCTCTGCCTACATCACCAATTGTCAGATCTGACACTGCTAGCCTTTGAGTGTACTCTGATGTGCCCCTATTGGGACACTATCGCGCTATGTGACCATGTTGGCCACACACAAAACATCTAGTACCTCTGCCAAAACCTCTACCTGCAGGAGGCGTGCTCGACTACTGAATGCTACCCCTATAGGTAGACTATGAACTCTGTGTTGACTGCTCATAAGTGTTGCATTTTTTTTGCCTCTAGTTCCTGTCACCACCTGACTGATATCTATCACCCTATCTCTTCTAGAAACTCTTTCGTTTCCCCTATGAATTCTAATACTGCCCACTCTATGCAGAAACCTGCTATGTCCTAGGTGGTCCAGCTCCCTGAGTCTGACCACTATGTCCACTCGGTCCTACAGTTGAAGAACTACCTATTTGTAATCCAGTGTGACCACCCAATGCCATCGCCAGGTTCTCCTCCACCAATCTGGCCTTCTCCACCGTTGTCTCCATAGTCTTGGGTTCGAAAACCCACACACCACCATTGATTCGAGCATTTAAGCCCCTGATGAAATGCTGAACAAGCATGCCCTCATCATCACTGATGCCCACAAATTGCTTGAGCTTGTAAAAATGACACTCATACTGCTCTACTGACATATCCATCTATTTCAAGGCATGGAACTCATCTCCTCGACACTATCACCAATGGTCAAAAATAAATCTAGCCCTAAACCTCTCTAAGAACAAATCCCAAGATACAATATTAATATCAATATGGAGTTTCTGCTCCTCCAACCTCCACTAGGTAGATGCAAAATATCTCAGGTGCATGATCACACATCTAGCTTTGGTGTTGCTACCATAAGGGTGCATAGCAAAACATTGATTCAAATCTATCAGCCATGTCTCAGCCTCTAATTTGCTACCCAAACCATCAAATGTAGGTAGACAAGCTCTAAGCAAGTCTCTCATATGTGTAGCCATGACTGCCTCTGCCTAAGCTAGAACCTCTCTCTCACCCATAATATCCCGATCTCTGTCCTACCTCAAACCCAGACAAGCTAGTGTCTCCTCTAATAAATGACGCAACTAAGCATCCCCGATCCCTGGTGGACCCTAATTTTGATCACCGCCCACAAGTATGTTTTGGGAAGCCTGTTGCTCCTCATGATCTAAGTCATGGGGAACAATGGGAGGTGAATCCTACTGATTACCTCTGTGACTATCTGCACAGCCACGACCTCTACCGCGACCTCGCCTAGGTGGCATGATCCTGCATAGATACACACCATGACATAAGACAAGGTACATAAAATTAAATCCTATGCAACTAACAACTTAATGGGTTCATCATTATCCCAAAGCACCCAATATTTAAACTTGGGATCTAATACCATGTGTAATTCCTGCCACAAAACCCTAGAGAATGTGACACAAATAACAAAAGTGAACAATTTTTTTCTTAAAAGTGTAATTAAACAAGTAAAGTAAAGTACACTAACACATACATTCTATAAGGTATGTGACAACACTTACTTACAATACTGGTAACTAACAAGAGTTACTAAACATAACTTATATTTATTACTCATTAATTAAAGATTATACATCCAATAACATTAAAATACATCACATAAGATATAAAGTACAATAATGATTCATTCACACATTGCATTTATTTAATATTACAATTACAATTCTAATTTCCAAATGAGATAGTTTATACAAAAGTGTTACAATTACATAGTACAAAGGTTCTCCTTGAATACAATTGAGGAGTGATACAATTACAAGGTATCCAACTGATACAAATGTGACATAAGAGAAGTACAAATCCACTGGTACACGTGAGCTCTCCAATCAGGAAGTACCCACCATCACAAACAAGAGCTAGGGACCCAACGGTGTAAGGTGCACATTCCACCCAACCAAGTGGTACCTGAAGGCCCACCCCTTGTGCTAGGATATAGTAAAAGAGTTTCCTAGACAATGCCTACAACCTCTAGACATAGGTAATAACAATACTAAACTACACAAGTACAAAACTAACAAAATGGTTACAATGCTTCTAGATTATAATGATCCACTGCACAATACAAATAGTTTGACTAATGGTTGTCACAGGAGGAGTGTCATCACAAAGTTGCATGGGTTACCCTGGAAAATATTCCTAGGCTTCGACCCCCATCTTGGGTTACCTTGGTGACCTCTTACGAAACCCGACCCCACATGCAATCCAATGGGGAATTGAATATCTTTCATAGAGCCAAGATAACAATCTTGCCATTCCAGGCCTTCTCGTCTCATCCCAAGTCTATACTAGCCCTTGAGTCCATGAGTGAGGCACTTACAATAAGTTAAGTGGTTAAACTACCCTTTTCCCCTAACATATTTATTTAGTTTTCATTGATTAAACTAACTCTACATGAGTTACCCTAACACCACTTTGTGTGTCGGCCCCCATGAAGAGCCACTCCCCTATTAACAACCTAAGGAACCAATTCCACTAACCATGGGTAGACAAGGTGCACACAAACCAATTACAATTACCAACTCAATAACAATATACAACATAATCTGTTCATAGAACCAGGTGTCCATACTTAATAAAACCCACGTGCACTACCCAAGTTATTTCAAAGGCTAAACCAACACAAGTAACAACCCCATCTCAAAGAAAATACATGTGGAAGACTTATAAACCCATTTAACCCAAACAATGAGAATAAGAGAAAACACAACCTTTAACACAATTTCAGGAAAAATATTAATCTAACTTTAGGATTTCCTAAATCCAAATAATTCAATAACACATCGTTTGCAAATACCCAAAGTAAATACAATTACATTTGCAAACATTAAGGAATTCAAAAACTAATTGTTTAATTCCATTCACAATTAAAATAAGGAACTAAACTAATTGTTTTACTTCAATTTTCTCAATTACAACTAATGATAAGAATCATTTTTTTTTTAATAAAACCTTTTTAAATCATTAAACATATACTTGTGCTTGCATGCACTAACTAACAACATATTATTCCCTTAAATAAATATACAAATAAATAAATATATATATATATATATAATATTAAAAATAATATATAAAATATATAATATATATAATTTTAAAATTACAAAACTTATATAAATATATATATATTAATATAATATATAATTTATATTATATATATATATAAAAAAAAAAATTAAATTCGTATATGATAGAGAGAGGGGGTTGTAGCCTGGGCTGTGCCCAATCTCCCTTGTGGAGGTTGCGGTGCGTGTGGCAACACTTCCCCCACAGTATGTGGGGAGCGGTGCTCACAACAGTGCACCCTCCATGGGTGCAGCTATGGTGCAGCCACAACACCCCCCAACATATCAATTGTTTTCTTAAAAAAAAGAAAAACCTTCCCCTATTTTTGCATTCCACCGTACGACGACTGTCAAGGAATTTTTAAAAAAAATTTCTATAGGAATTTCTTCTGTAGCACATGCATAAAAATATATATTTATACCAAATCAAATAATAATTGTTCAGATCTATAGAAAGAAATTCTCTAATTTTACCACAGGTTTAATTTTCATAAATCCATCAGAGGATTTCAGTTTTCCTCGAATTTACTCACAGAGGTTTTCTAATTTCTTCTCTTGTTTTCATTTTGAATTTCCTATTGTTTTAAATTCATTTCCCTATAGAGGATTTAAGAATTTCTCAAATTTTCTACAAAGATTTTTAAAATTCACAGCAATCCTTTCAAAATTTAAAATCAAAACTTCTAAACAATAAAGCAATAACAAAACCTGTTTTCCTGAAGCTTGAAGAAACGAAAACTGAAGTTGAGCTTCCTTGCAAAATCCAATCTTCTAGAACCTCCTCCAAAATCTCCACTTCTAGAAAAATGCAAAAATACAGAGCAAAACCTTTCTCCATTTTCTACCACCAATTTTCCAAAGATATCCTCTTTTTTTCCATCAAATCCCTCAATTAATTCCCTCAACACTTAGTCAAAATTTAAAAATATCTTTCTCAACCACCATAGATATTTCCTCTTATGCATTCACAATTTATTTTTGCATTTAAATAATTTAAAACACAATTTAATTTCAAAATAAATTTAAATCACTTAATCTATGCACTTTACAAATACAATTAAACTATTTGCTTAATAAATTTAATTGATTAATTTATTTACTCAACAAAATAAATTTAATTAATTAATTAATTTACTTAATAAAATAAATTTAACTACAAGGATTAAATTACTTTAGCACATAAATTAAATTAAAGCTTTTAACAACCTTAATCTAAAATACATAAATAATCATTTAATCCTTTTAATCATTGATTTTCACAAACAACCTTGCAAATAATTAATTATCAAAACAAACAAGGACAACATGACATTACGACATACCAAACATGAACTGATGACACACTGTGACTGGGATTGTGGTTTGACAAAGGAACCCCATTATTATCTCCCAATCAACAATACCATTGGGAAATGGACATGCTCAGACCTGTGAAGCCAGGTGGGGACGATGTACTGTACTTGCAATCTTGCAACCAAGACGAATGTCGTACATGTATACAAATCATAAAAATCACACCGTGAAGAGAAATCATAGAATCACAGGGCGCTCGCAAGCGAGTGATGTAATCCTGTCCCCTTCACCAATACAGTCACATCAAGACTAACAAAATTTAAGCATCAATAAATCAACATATGAGCATACATCAATCTTAACTTAAATAACAACTATGTTAATCAAAAGCATAACATAAAACAATAAGCATCCACATAGGGTATCATCACATCAAAATATAACACCATTATCGCTCCAATGTCAGCGATCATAAAACAATAACAAGGTATCAGGGTCTACCAAAGTAAAGGTATTGTCTAACAACATAAGAAAATCAGAGGGGTGCTACATCCTTGACATACTTTGATTGTGAAATGAAAATACCTTTATCTGGCTGATTGATTGTAGCGCAAAGAAGAAATTCATCTCCCCAAACATTGACATCTCATATTCTTTCTGCATCTCCTCTGTAAAAATTTTACACATAACTTCATTTCCTTCAAAAATAATGTCATCAACATATACAACCACAATCAAGATTTGATCTTTTTCAACTTTGAAGTAAATATTTCTATCTGCGGTACATTTAATGAATCCTTGCTTGTAACAAATACCTGTATAACCTTGCATACCAAGCTCTAAGAGCTTTCTTCAATCCATATAATGTCTTCTTCAATCTACAAACCATATCTAGTTATCTGATAACTAAAGTCCTTTTGATTTTTCTATGTATACTTCTTCAAATTCACCATTCAAGAAAGCTAACTTCACATCCATCTGATAAACTTTGAAATCTTTAAGTGTTACAAAATCCAAAAACATCTTGATAGCTTTCATCCTTGCCACCAGAGCAAATGTCTCCTTAAATTCTATTCCTTCTACTTGTGAGTAAACTTTACATACAAGCCTTTCCTTATTTCTTACCACTTCTCCATTCTCATTTAATTTGTTCATAAATATCCACTTAGTTCCAATTACATTCTTGTTTGCTAGTTTTGGGACAAGTTCCCAAGTCTGTTTCTTCTCAATCTGCATTAATTCTTCTTCCATAACCTTGATCCAATACTCATCCTTGCATGCTTCAATCACTGTTTTAGGTTCAACTTTAGAAAGTAAACATAAATTTACCCATTCTTTAGTAGCTTTCCTTCTTGTTAGTACACCTTTGCTCTTATCACCAATAATTTTTTCTTCAAAATGATTCTTTTTCACATATTTAGGGGTTTTAGGAATCTTTTTCGGAGCTTCTTCCTCTTCAATTTGCAATTCATTTTCCTTAGCTTTTTTTCTTCTCTGCAAGAAGACTCATCTGATTCATATCCATCTATTACTAGTGAATTATTCTATAGATATTCATCAACCTTGGCACGTGCACTCTCAACAATATTTCCAAGTATGAATATAGTTTACTTAAGTATGAATTACTTCTCTCCAATAGACTTTTGATAGATTTTCTTCTTTCATCATTGTTCTTGCAGCTTCTTGACTAGTCCTATTCTTTCTTTCAACCACTCCATTTTGCTGAGGAGTCCTAGGGGTAGATAAGTGCCTCTTTATTCCATTATTCTCAAAAAAGATGTTAAATTCATTGGAGATGAACTCTCCCCCTCTATCAAACCTCAAACATTTTATTTTCATATCCATTTCATTCTCAACCATAACTTTGAATACTTTAAACTTATCTAGGGCTTCTGATTTTTCTTTGAGAAAAGTAACCCATGCCTTTCTAAAATAATCATCAATCAATAGAATGAAATACTTGTCACCTTGAAGAATTCTTACTCTTGTAGTACCACAAAGATCTATATACACCAATTCCAACAGTCCAATAGAAGATTGTTCTTTAACTTTGAAAGTTCTTGCTTGCTTTCCAACTTCACATTCCTTATAGACAACATTTGATAGGCTTTGTAATCTTTGGAAAATCTCTCACAACTTGAAATAAACTTATTCTTACTAGGCTATCAAAATTGACGTGACACATTATTTTATGCCATAGCCAAATATCATTGATCCGAGTCATGAAACAATAACCATCAACACCTTTGAGTTGATAAATATTTCCATGTGTCCTTCCAACAACAATTGTAGTTTTAGATCCTTTTCTGATCTTACAACCATCATACTAAAACATAAGATTGTATCCCTTGCTACACATTTTTCCAACACTTAAAAGGTAATGTCTTAAACCTTTAACATAAAGAACATCATCAATGTTATGCTTGCTATCAAAGATAATTAAATATTTTCCACAGATCTTAGTAGATGTATCATCACCAAACCTAACTATTCATCCTTCATATTTTTCATGTTTAAAAAACTTACTCTTATCACCAGTCATATGATTAGATCATCCACTATCAATGATCCAATAGTTCTTCTCCTATCTAGCATGAAAATTAGACACCGAAGTGCCTTCAATTTTAGCACTTACTTCTGGAGCCCTTTCCTTCACACATCTCTCAGAGTTAGCAAAATTAGTTTCATCTTTTAAAGCCATGAACAAGCATTCACCATCCTCATCATCTCCATAATTAGATTCATAATTAGATATAATTGCATCTTCTCTAACATAATAAATTTTCTTAATCATCTTACCTTTTTTCTCCCTATTTTTGTTATTCAAAGCTCTGTTTGGATATCTAGAAGCATAATGACCTATCTTTCCATGATTGAAAAATTTGAAGGGAAACTTACCACTTTATTTTCTAGGACCCTTTTTCATTCTTCTCACAATATTAGCTTCCACATCATCAAGGTCCTCTTGATCTGATTCCACAATCTTCTATGATTTTTCGGCCTTTAAAGCAGTCTCAAATTTTGCACTGCTTGTACCAAATTCTCTCATATAAAAAATAGTTAAAGAACCATAAAAATTATCTCTGGTATATTGATTCAAGTCTTGTAATTATTCAATAGCATAATATTTATGGCTATAAGCTTTAGGAAGAGTTCTAAGTACCTTCTTTACCACTTCTTCTTTCAGTTCTCCACCAAGACCTCTAATGCCATTGACAACTTCATCCAACTTTTGCAAGTAGATTGTGATGTTTTCATCTTCTTTCATAGGGTCTCAAACATGATCTTCAAATTGTGCATCTTAGCTTTCTTAATCTTATCATCTCCTTCATAAATTCTTTCTAAATTTACCCAAATTTCTCTAGCAGTTTTTAGATTCATAACTTTCACCAATTCAGAATTAGCAAGACTACTTAAGGGAGCATACCTTGCTTTACCATAGTTTTAATAGGCCTTGATCTCATCACCAATGCTTGGACCATTTGTAGGAATAGTCCACCCTCTTTCAATAGATCTCCATATTTCAAATCCAAGAGAAACCAAAAAACCTTCTATCCTTGTCTTCTAGAATGCATTATCTAATCCATCAAATATAGGAACATCTTTCTTGTGTGTCATCCTAGATCCACCTCAAGTGGTTAAGCTTTATTCTAAGGAACCTTTCTCTAATACCAATTTTTGAATGCACAAGACAATTAAGAGGGGGGGTGAATCAATTGTACCTTAAAAATTAAAATCTCTCATCAACATTCAGATCCACATCAGAACCATGCACAAAGAAACACTAGAAAACCCAAGATGAAAAACCATAGTGAGGATTAACTCAGAATATAAAATAATATCAACATCGAATATAATAGGGCTCACTTCTAGAGGGCTCATTGACCAAAAGAAAGAAAGGCTCATTGCCAAAGGCTAATTGCTAGAATATAAAAGAAGATAGAGAAGAGTGTTACAATGAGAAATCCATCTCAATACAATAGAAAAATCCACCACAACATCAACACCTTCTTAGTCTTTCTGAAGAATTGTAGACACCTTTTTCTCATTGCATTTAGTAATCTAACACATGAAAGTTTGCATTGCACTTCACAAATTTGCACCTTACAACTTTGCACTTC
Source organism: Sequoia sempervirens (assembly GCA_007258455.2). Taxonomy (NCBI): domain Eukaryota; kingdom Viridiplantae; phylum Streptophyta; class Pinopsida; order Cupressales; family Cupressaceae; genus Sequoia; species Sequoia sempervirens. The sequence goes on along the minus strand of VDFB02373365.1, from coordinate 312,054,380 downwards.
ACATCAATCACATCATACTCATATTTTCTATCATCCTCCAACAACTCAACACATATTTATATCATCTTCAACCTTGAAAAAATTATCCAAGGTTGGATATGCACCTCAACCATGCAAATTCAAAATTTTTCAGCACCAAAAAATTCTTGCGGTGGAAAGGAATGAAGGCGGACCAAAAAACATCTTAGCAAGGACATAAATCCATTCATACATGCCACGCCACACTTCCACATCCATCAAAGCAACTTCACAAGTAGTGTAAACACCCAAGGTTGGCCAAACCTATGTTAACACCATTAACACTTAAGTACATGTTAGAAACCAAGATCTAAAATGCAAACCAAAAAAGCCTTTCCACAGAAGAGAAAATCAGAAAAAGCAAGATCTTTTGAAAAAGATGTGCAAAATATTATTATTCAGGAAATCATAATTACATGAGATGATTTTCTTTATAAAAGAAAAGTATGCATAACCCTAATCTTATCTTGAGCAACAAGATAGCTCAACAAGATAAGGATGAGAATAATTAACCTAGGAATTAAAATATTACCTAAGTAAAGTTATGCAAGTGCAATTAAATATTAATTACACTAACACCCCCCATAAGTGAAACTTAGGGAGACTAACAAAGCATGCACCTAAAACTAAGATGAATGCAAGAAAGCATGAATGGGTCTCGACAACAAGGCCTGATCAGGTACCCAAGTACAAATGCAATAATGAGGTAGAGAAGGAAAACCTAGTGGGACAAAACCCCCCTACAATGAGATGACTACTGCAAAGAAGCACTGGAAGAACACTATGTAGTAACACTGGAACCACAATCTGACAAGCAAGGAAAGATACTTTTGTCTACAAGAAACCAAAGTAGAATCATAATAATGTGACAGCAGACCCGATGCCATAAAACACTGGAAAATGCACAAATTGGAACAACCCTAGAATCTGTGAAGCAACAGTAGATGAAATGATGACAAAATATGGAAACTGTGTCTCTTGATGCCGATGCTAAACTGAGACTAAAACTTTTCCATAGGAACAAGTACCATAAAGACTCTGGAACATTACCATAAAAACATGGCCATAAAACTAAGAAGGATCTGAACCAATGTGGATCAATAACCATAAAATCCCAATCTAAAGTGTGAACCGATGTGAATTTGATATGTGTCAAGCTAGAGCAAAAATGTGGCCAAAAGAAACTAAGAAACCAGATATAACCCATGCGAGTTGTCATCAAAACAAGATGGAGATTAAAGTGCATGCACACTCTAATCAGATTATTATGCAAGAAACGCCCCTGATGGAACTTTATCTTAGTTCATTTATTACAATACCCAATGATTGTAAAAGAAGATTGTGCAAGCATGCATAAACAAAAAATAAGAAAATTAGAAAAAGCAAGAGCTTTTGAAAAAGATGTGCAAAATATTATTATTCAAGAAATCATAATTACATGAGATGATTTTCTTTATAAAAGAAAAGTATGCATAACCCTAATCTTATCTTGAGCAACAAGATAGCTCAACAAGATAAGGATGAGAATAATTAACCTAGAAATTAAAATATTACCTAAGTAAAGTTATGCAAGTGCAATTAAATATTAATTACACTAATAGTACATGGTTCCTCAAACCTAAGGATGACTCATAAACACCACATAACACTTAAACATGATCTAGCATATTCCAAAAACACCATAGAAACTAGAAAATTTACTTCACAACAACTTTCACATGAAGAATGTACATACCCAATACATTCAAGCAACTTTGTCATACACTACAACTCAAGAAAATGACTTACAAAGTACTAAACCACAAAAAAATTCATCTGCATAAAGATACACACACTATCAACACCCTTCTAGATCTACAAGATCTCAAACCACTCTGTAGAGAAATGCGAAGGAAGAACATTTCTCCTAGACACCTCTACAATATGCATTTCACACACTGGTGAACACACCTTCCTTTGCACAATGATCCAACCCACAAAATTTTGGATGTAACACCTCCGAAAAATTTTGATCAACATATCCAAACCATAAAAGTAGATCTTCAACTTAAAAGAATTGTGGAGCAAAACCAAAACATACTCTATAATACAAAACACCACTACAACACAATGTTTCCTCTTTTTATTCAATTTTCTCAAAATCACTTGAAAACCAAGCACCATAAACATATTATCATCTTCAATACTTCCTCATCACTATGAAGCCAACTGCAACATAATGACTCAACCATAAATCCATAAACAAAAGCTTATCAAAGCAACACTAGAGGTTGACACCAGTAGCTTACTAATGACAACATAATGCAACTAATCAAAGCATCATTAGGAACAATACCAACTCAATACCAATTGCACATGCTTGCAACAAACTCCTTTTCATACAATTGACATCAATGACAACACAAAATCTTTTTGACATAAATGACAACACCAACTACACATAATTGCAACACACATGGGGTCTATTGTAGAAATAAATGATATGTTTATTCTAGAACCAAATCTAGAATCAAGGGAACTTGAAGGTTGGGATATCGGTCTAGAAGATTGTGAATTAGATTTTGAAGGATATCTCCGGTCTTCTCTTGAAGATCTAGTTGAAGCAAGGTTGCAAAATTTCAAATATGAGTGAATGTTGGAAAAATCAATAAAGATAATAGATAAATTGAAGGTAAAAGCTAAAGAATCAAAAGAATAAATTAGAAAACTAAAAACTCAAATAAAAGGTGGCAATGGGTGTGAAGTGAAAACCAAAGAAGCTAAAGACATGATCTCAATTTTAAAAGTCAAAATTGAAGAAGGTAAGAGGACTGAGGATTGCTTGAATATCAAGCTCAATGAAAAAACTGTTGAGTGTCTAAAGATGGAGGAAGAGATTGTATCCCTAAAAAAATAACTTGAAAAATATAAAGAGAAAATTGAAAAAGGTTTAAAAATGAGAGGGGGTTATGATGTTCTTGATGAGTTAATTAACTCACAAAAACCCCCAAAATAAAAATCCATACTTGGTTTTGAAAAAGGGAAAAGTCCCATGATCAAAGCATCAAAAAATTTGTATGAAAACTTCAAAGTTGAAGGAAAATTTGAAAAAAGAGAGGAGAATGTATGCCTTGAAGGGCCTAAGGAGACATCCTCCAAAAATGCAAAAAAAAATCATGACAATAGAAAGGAAGAAGGATTCATTCCTGTCTGAAGAAAAAAGAAGAACTACATAAAGCCTGCTCCCAAATAAATGAATCCTACTAGGTTCAATGGTAATTTCTATGCTTGTAATAAGTTTGGTCATAAGGCAGTTGAATGCAGAATAAAATTGAATCAAAACCCCTTTATGCCTTCAAGGTATAATTCTATGAACACTCAATCATTTCATGGTTAGTGTTATGCTTGCAACAATTTTAGCCATAAGGCTAATGAATGTAGAAGTAAAGTGATAAGAAAAATTGCTATGAATTCTCAATCCTTCTATGGATACTGCTATACATGCAAACATTTTATTCATAAGGCTATTGATTGTAGATTTAATGTGAGAAGGAACAATTTTTCTCCACAAGCCAGTACCATCGCTACAATTACTATAAACCTAGACACATTGCTAGATTATACAAGGAAAAGAGTGTAAGATCTTTTCCTCCCCTAAATAACCTTATTATTTGCCAGAAAAAGAAGGATATGGAAAAATTTTAGAAAAAGAAGAATGAAAATCAAATAAAGAATGATTTTGTACCTTAACATGGTGCAGATGAGTCCTTTGGTAACTAAGAAAAAAAAGTATTGATTAAGGGGGAGTTGAAATGGAAATTTTTGTCAAACCCCTAAAATGTATGAGATGCTAAAATATTCAACATAATGGTAATTAGCAATATGAAATTTTTTGGTCATACCTTTGGAGAAATCACACTTTCTATGGAAGTATCATGAAATATCCTTGATCTCTATAATATCTAAGATCGTAAAAAGCTGCTAAGTGTCAAAAGAAAATAAGTGCATTTACTACATAATAGTTAGGGTTGGTGTGAAAAATATTTAGTTCCTAAATTGAACTAAACTAATCTCATTTAAAATTCTCAAGTGTATGCAAGTGCTAATAAAGGAGAGAAGACAACTCTCTATGTGTTGCAAGAAAACCCTAACAATATTTTTTCAAGTATTTTTTTGGTTTTTCTCATATAGAACCCTAGTATCAGCAAGTGGTATCATGAATACACTAATTTTTATTGATGTTATTAAGAGGCCAAGGCCTAAATATAAGAAATTTCCATTTAATGCAATGGAGGTAGACAAAGATATACCATTTTCAAAGATTCCAATGGACGTGATGTACTACGAGGACGTAAGAATTTATATCCATGCTCAACTAAATAAAATTAATTATACCTCTTCATTTGAAAGGGTTTGACACAAGCTACTAAATTAGAATGGACATTAAAATCCAAAGTATGGGAACATCACTACAAAAAGGTTGGACATTTGGAAAGACTTTCCAAACTTTTGCAAAAGAGAGGAATGGGTAAGAATCATCTTGAGCCATTTTCATGACAATTTCATTTGGTTAGAGAAACCTTACTTGATCACCAAGGATGCTATTAGGGTAGTTACTAGTCTTTGTGCCTTTGGAAAAACCCCAATATGGAAATTTATTAAGAATGAAACTATTATGGAACTCACTAGTGCGAAGTTTGATAAGAGACCTGTTGTGCAGTTTTCGCACACACGCCCCACTAAAAGTAGGGACCCTCTTTTGCTCTGGTTTTTGATGCTTTAGCCCTTGGATTTTGAGGTTTTTTTTCCTTAGCGCATGTTTGAATGATTATCTTATTCGTGCATATGCCCCCCCTTCTGGGAAGCACTTTGAAAATATAATGTTCTGAGCTCATTTTGGGTTTTTCATTGCTCTCGAGATTTTCCACTTCTTCCAGATTTCCCTGGATGCTCTAAAAACCTGACGGCTGCTGTTTTGCACTATTTTCTGGAGATTTCAATCCTTCACAAAATTCTGCATGGATCAGATTTTCCTGACATTCTGTCTCCTTGTCGAATTCCTAGATTGGGGTTTTGGTCTGTCATTTTTATGAATGTTGATGGCCCAGTCGCTGTATTCTCTTATTGATTGATGAGTTCAATGGTGCCTAAGAATTCTCATGGTTGCATTTTTGAGCTCAATCCTATGTGCATGGTAGTTTTTGTTTTGGTTGATTTTGGGATTTTTTGAGCTTGTGCGATTACCGACCCTGGGTGAGTTTGTGAGCTTGTTTTCGATTTCATTTAAGTGAAACTCACTTGTGTCTCCTTTGAATAACCCATCCTTAGGCTTAATAGGGGTGGCAATCAAAATATGGGCTGACTCCCCTGCATTCATGGTGAAATTTTAGGGTTTTGGATTTAGGGCATCACCATTTCCTCTTGATTTGCTTTAGGATGAACCTTGAATTTTAATGATGATCTGTAGGAGGCTTGAATTGAGTTGGTTGTGAACCCAAGTTCCTCAAATTTGTGATCGTTCAATCAATTTGAGTGAAGTCATGTGAGAACGTCGACATTTAGGTTTTCCTTCAGTTTCAGGATTTTCCTTTGCTGGTGGATTTCCCCGATTTTCCTTATCCTTTGTGTTTTCCCAAAATGTGTAGTGATCCAGAGTTTCACCTGCTTCATGGATTTTTGCTCCCTCCGGATTTTCCCAAAATTTTTGCTGTCTCTTCATTTTCTAGAATTTGTAAACTATTACTATTTCTGCGGATTTCCGTCTTGGGCCAAATTCTCTGAAACTTTGTTGAAAATGAAGGATTGTGAGATAGCATGAATTATTAGCTACTGATTGTGCATCATGTGATTAATCTGAGCAATATTAAGATCTTTCATGCTGTTTCTTATTTGATTATGATTGATTGAATGATTATTGGGTGCTTGTTATGTTTATTTCGCTAGAATCCACCTGGCTAGGAATTTTCTAAAATTCCTCTCTGGCCTGGATTCTGTGAAGGGGTGAAAATCCTGAACTGTGAAGAAAGTGCGTTACCGATATTTCGGGGTTGATTTTGATCTTTGCTTGGATTTATTTGAATGATGAATATATTATTGGTGATGGGCTAATTCTGATCCTCATGTTATAAAGGATATTATTAATGGTGGTTTTTGCTAAGTGCAGGCTGAATTTAATAGGGTCGCCAAGGAATCGATGGAGGAGATTAATTCAATTGAAGGAGGGTTTAAAGCATTTATTAATTCACCTATGGCCAACCTAGAGGGGATTTTTCTTAATATTCCAAATAAATTGGATCGAGATAAGGACGAAGGGGCCAGTTGATGATCAATTGCATTGGGAGTTGTGCTTCCTATTTATCCGGGGCCTTTTCCACCTAGCCTTTTCCATCCTTCACATGCATTGGATCAAGTCACATTGTAAATCCCAGGCTGACCTGGATGAGTCCCAAGCATTTAATGCTAATTTGTTTTGTTTTGAACTTCTTGGGCCGACATATCTTGGGGGTTTCTATAAATATGGCATTTTGCCTCATTTGTAAAGGGGAGATATTTCTTGGATTAGAAGCAATTAGGGTAGTAAAGTAAGAATTAGGGTTAGAAGTTAGTCAATTTTGCGGCAAGTACTATAACACAGAACATTAGAATTGTTGCTGATATTGGATGATTCAATACAATTGAAGACATTGTGATTTCTGGTGATCTCTTTGTGTTGACTTATCTTGCATGGTTCTTGCTGTTCCATCTTTTGAAATTGCTCAAGGTTATTTGATACATGTTAGATCTGATTCAATGGTGTTTATGGTTTGATGCTTGAAGTGTTTGCAGCAATCCCTGGTCCATACTTTTTGCAGCTAGCTAATTGTTAGTTGCTTTGCAAAGTTAGCCTGGACCTTACATTTATTGTGCTTAGTTCAATTGTGAAGGATTATTCATTTCAATTGCAATAGGGTTGTCTTGGATGAGGGTTCATGATCTAAAAATATTTAATGCCTTAGAATATTGCACTATTTCTATAGGATTGCAGATTTATCTGGGTTAAGTAGGAATTAGTTTATGAAGGATTGGTCCATTTCAAGTCTTTCATCATTTGCATTGTTAGTCTTAGAAGTAGATTTAATCTTAGGGTCTCTCTTAAACCCTTATCTTTTGCTATTTCTTTATTATCTGGGTTAGTTTTAGGATTGAAGAATCACCATATGGCGAAATCAGATAAGTTTAAGATCTAGTTATTGCTTGTAGTAAGGTCCCATTGTGATTACCAACATTTTCACATTTATCACTGAGTTGTTTATGCATTGTCAAGACCTGACATTAGAGACCTTGGGGTTATCTCTTAAGGCCTGCTAATAGAGATTTACCTTTCAAGAGAGATAGGATTTCCATATTATGTCTGAGTTGTTGCTGTGCAAAAAACACCACCAACAAGACCTAATGGTAAAAGATATAATAGATCCTAGTGTCCAGTATGCTACAATGGGTATTGCATACAAAATCTATTTCACAAATAGGGAAGGGTCTACTACCACCACAACAATTCACATTGCTCATCAAATGGTGAAAGAAAATGCCAATGTTGACCCATGTGAGTTGTTGAGAAAATAGATGATGGAAAACTTGAAAATAACAAAGGAGACCAAGTACAACTTCAAGTTTGGTTCCTTGATCATATGTCTTATATTTTTCTTCCTAAATGAATTACCCAACTTGGAAGGTAAAATGTGGGATAAATTTACTCAGGTAGCTACACAAATCAAAAATCATATAAATGGGTTTCCAAATGAACAATCATATACTACCATGTATTGGGGTTTCTTTAAAAATTTACAACAAGATTTGCAGGGGAGATACAAGATACCACCTAGTTTGATATGAAAATATGAAAATGAGATAGCCTTTATGGTAAACAAGGATCATTGTTTTATGGAAGTATTAGAACCTAGAACTATATGGATATCTGAACTATCTTATGAGGTTGAGGATGGATTTATGCAAAGTTACATAGATATTCTATTGTCAAAACCTAACGATCCTAAAATCAAAATATTTGATACGTATAAAGGGAGCATGGATGAAATATACCAAAAAGAGAGAGAAGAAACTGGTGAAAAGAAATTTGGAAAAATGTTGAAGGAAATAGGTGGCTCATGTTACTCTAAAATTGAAAGCAAATAGGAGATTTGAAAAATACTATGTACCTATCCAAGAGGTACATCTAATGTTACTATGGAGGCTTCCACAGTCAAATCTACTCTTCTAGAAGTTAGTCCTTGTCCAAGGAGATCAAGTAGAACCTATCCTAGTGTTACATTTTCCCCACTTCCTTCTAAATCCACTCAAACAATTGGAAGTAAAAGAAAAGCTCCTAAAGCTAGACATGCCAGGCCTAAAAGAAAGGCAAAAAGAGAAAAGTCAAATCAGGAAGAGTTAGATGATATTGAGGAGATCGAAGTAGAATAATTAAAATCTCATGTTTTTGAGAAAATAAAGAAAGGGGTAAGTCGAGGGAAAGAAGAAGAGATCTATTTAGAGAAAAAGAAAGGAAAATGAATTGCTAAAGGAAAGAATTAGAAGGATCCTCTAATCACACATGAGCCCCTAGACTTTGGTGCAATACTAAATGAAATTATGGAGAATGATTTAATAAATGAAACAATGATGTTACATCCTGATGTTCATCCAAGAGATAAAAAGACAATTGAAAAGGTTGTCATTGGGTATATGTTGATGAAGAACATGCCTTTCAAAGATATTGTTGACAAGGCTCCAGATAGCCTTGTTGATGCTCTAAGGAAAAGAAGAGAAGATGCAATTAAAAATGATGAATATTTGAAACTACAAGCAATTGATAAAACTAGAATCTCTATTTCTCAAGAAGAAACATAAAACATCACCTAGAGACAAGCTAAAGAGCTCTGTACCAAGCAGAGAATATATCTTCTAATGAGCTTGGATGAGGACGTATAAAGAAAAAAATAGAATTAAACTAAAGAAACTACAAGGAAAACCATTGATGAGATAAAAAGGTAATGTCGATGGTGCATCACAAGACCCTCTAGAAAATACAAATACAAAAGATATATCTAGTCAAAAAAATGCAAGGACCCTATAGAAAAAATGAAGGAGAAGGAATCTCAAGTGCACATAAAGTGCAAGTTGTCTTTGAAAAAGAAAAGTAAGAAGAAAAAGGGTCTAAAGAGAAGATAACCAAGATTCTTGAGGATATGAAGATGAGTATGGATCATAATTCTTAGGATGAATCTATCCTGTGGGATATTCTTGATGTGTCTACCCAGGACATTGATCTATCAATTTTTGAAGGTAATTTGACTATTGGTGATAAAAAGAAAAATGAGGAAACTGCTCCTTTGGTGATTACAAGTACACAAGACACTAAAATTCTAGGTAAAGTTGGTGCTCCTCCTCCAAGGCATAATGTTTCCCCTCCAAATAATTTAGAAAGTAATGAGAAAATGAATGAAGATAATCCTAAGATTGTTTAGGATACAAAAGAGAATGTTGTGGAGAAGCAAGATTCTTTTGTGGGTAAATGTCAAAGTTCCTCAGCTTTAGATTTTATTAAAGACCTATTATCATTGCAGGTGTCATTCCAACCAATAATAACTCAACTTCTGCATATCCTCACTCATGAAGGCTAGGTAGATCTATCTAATATGTCCCCCCTTCACAAATTATATCTTTGTGTTATGCATACCTCTGCAAGGAAGGAAATATTACAAGAAAATATAAAGAAAGTTGAATTTGATTGATGATGCTGTAAGGATTGTAGTCACCCTAAGTCTAAAATTATTCCTCTAAATTAATTAAATAGAATTATTTAATTAATTTACCCCTTTTATTCCCTTTTAATTAATTAAATAAATATATATTTTTTTGTTTAAGGCAAAAAGCATATATATATAAAGCTTAAAAGATTACAAAAAAGCCATAATTATAGTACTGGCAATGAGATTACAATTTTTTTAACTAAATGCCCCATATAATGGCAATATGAGTATCTTTATCAGAAATTCAAAATTTCTGGTATAGCAAGCTTTAGCAGTTACTTTCCTTTACATAGCATAAAATCCATAATTAGCAGCAATATCTTCAATTTTTAGTAGTTTGAGCTTTTTGTATCATGCATATCAAAAAACTCCAAAAAACCAAACATTATATGTTTATTACTTAATAGGTAAAGATAAAATGAGCATCATTCTTCCATTGATCCTAAGTTTGTAGATGTATCTACCTTGCCAAAGTTTTCATTATTGCCAATGCCTCCTTACTGTTCACCAACCACCATTGTGGCATTAATTGCTAAAGATTCCTCCCTACACATATTAAAATAAAAAATATTATGTCCATGGTCTTCACCCACTACATTATCTTCTTGAGAAACCAATATATCTCTGGTTAAACCCATAGCCCTAGGACCATGTCAAATGTGATGCGAAAGGATGAAAGAAATTGCAAAATATTTCTCCTTGCATTTTTCCACCAACTCTTGATTGAGCTCATTAGCATGGGTGTTGAGAACCCTATACAATGTATAGGGATCATCATTATGAAGACCCTTTTTAATTGCTCCATAGACCTGCCTATATGCCAGTTTTTTCCTAAGAAAATATTTTGGAAAAAGACCACAAACATAAGCCTTTCCTTTCTCCAATTTGTAAGCTTGAGACACTTGAAGGAGTTCAACATCATCTAGGTAATTCAAAGACACATAATCTTGAACCACAATTGAAAGAAATTCATATGATTGCACCAAATCCATCACATTTGACAGAAAAATGGAGAGAAGTTATATAGGAAAAAGCAACCCTTGAGAATCCGGGCATAATATTTCATGGCCTATCACAATTTGATGCTATCCAAAAGAATTGGACATGACACCCTCAAAACCTTTGACAATTAGAATTCTGTTGCCTCATCAAAAAATGGAAGCTCACCCTCCCTAATTTGCAATTCAATCCTAAATTTTTTGTGAAAGTATTCCATCCTATGCTGACACACAACAAAGAAAAATTCTTTGGGACTTATCCTCTGTCAACCCACAATTTCAACCACCCAAATTGAAGAACCCAACTAAAAAACCAAAGCCTTACCCAGAATTTTGATGCAAACCCAACTATTTTGGAGAAACACATAACAATTTATGGGAGAAAAGGAATTTTTACCCTTTACATACAACCCTTTTGCTAGTAGAAATCTATGATGCCATTGAGACACCTGCAACAGACCTTGAAGACCAATTAGCTAGAGTGCTTGCAATGAAAAAATTTCCATCTTCTTATAAAGAAAGTAGTTTGTATGGTGGCTGCTGGAAATCATCATAAATGTAGGTTGCAAAAAACTTGATGGCACCAAACTAATCCCTTCACTGCATTCGCACAAGGGAAATATTTGTAATGGTTTATAGGATCTCCATAATGATTACAAATAGTGCAGTAGTAATATGCTAAGGAAAGTGCATATTATAATTGTAGTAATTAAACATAGTTTCCTTTCAAATTTTCTCCACCTGTCAGTTGATTTAAACTCAAACACCTGCCATGTGTTAATACTAAAAAAATCACCAATTTTGAAAGGACTTGGCATGTGCAATTTATTTAATGCATTAAATCTCATTGATGCCAAATATTTAGAAAGAGGTAAGCCATCAGTAGGAAGTACCACGTGCCATCAAATTTGGATATGCTTGTCACTATAGAAGTACCACATGTGTCCCAACACATATCATTCAGATCAAATGGGTATATGTACAAGCTAGTGTCGAAGTCCGAGGAAGTTAAGAGAATAAATCATCAAAACTCCTCCAAATCATCCACGTGGACAAGCAAAGAGGATAAATCACCTCCAACACTCCTCCAATCCTTCATTGTGGACAAGAAAAACACTTGAAACAATGTTTCAAATCCCCTCTTTGACAACAAATGGATAAGAGATTTTTTTTTTGTTAGACGATAACAATCCTGCACAAACAATAACTGTTAGCTTTCAAATTTTGAATTACAATAAAATGTTTTATTTTTTGAATCTCCTCTTGATCAATTGGTCAAAGAAAATCCTTTGTATTTGAACAAATTAAATTGCACTTTGATAATTTGTCATAATTGTAAAAATCCTTCTTGTCACTGTCAATGCAATGCAACTCTTGTGTAATTTTGCTTAACCTTGCTCATCAAGTTAAGATTTTTATATCTCTATCAATAATTCATTGCAACTCCTGAGTAATATTATTTAATCTTGCTTCATAGGTTATCTCCTCCTGATCTTGCTCATATCCCAAATTTGCAAATTGATTTGCTAATTGGTTTCCTTCTCTATAAGTATGTGTGATGTGGAATTTTTCCAAGGCATCTAGTAACTTCCATCTTTGTACCAAAAAATATGAAATTCTCCAACTGATATGTTTCTTGTTTCTACAATCATTTATGATTACTTGACAGTCACCTTCAACATGGAGGATTAATCAATTCAAATTAATTTCCATTTGTAAACCTAACATCAGGCCCTGAACTTTAGCAATATTATTTGTTCCTAATGGTAATTTGAATGATCTTGCTTTAATTAATATACCTTCTAAATTTATCAACATGACACCTGCACCCAATTTCTCAGGATTACCTTTAGAAGCTCCATTGAAATTCAACTTAACAAACCCAAATAAAGGTGGTTTCCAAATTACTGTTTTCCTATCAACTTTGTTGACAATAGAAACTTGAGCACTACCTCTAAAAGGAATGACCAAATTATGCCAAATTTTTAACTGCTTGGAATCCCAATCTATGAAAACTAAATCATTATGTTTAGCATTATGCACAAAATAATTAACAAGTTCACATATTGAAGTCTCTTACTTATGAAGAACTTTCTCAATACTTGAAGTTTTCTTGAAAAATATCCTTTTATTTAGCTCCCACCAAATTGACCACAAGACAACAGAAGGAATAATTTTCCAAAGAAAAGCATACAAAGATGATTGATACAGAAGGGGCCAACTTGATATGATATCCCAAAGTGAAGCTAGAGTAGGGGCATACCAACTTAGTTTTGTTTGAATAAATTTCCAACAATCATTTACAAAAGAGAATTGTAGAAAAAGGTGATTAACATCTTCTAAAGCTGATCCACATAACACACAATTAAAAGGATCAGAAATTCCTAAATTGTGCAATCTTGAACTTGTTAAAATCTTGTTGTTAATGCAATCCAAGTAAAACATCCAGATTTTGGTAAAATTGTAGAATCCCAACAAAAGGAGAAGGCTCTTTGTGGACTTGACTGAACCTCTCTATTCATTAAAGCTTTGTAACCCAATTTAACTGTATACTGACCCGATTTAGAAGGAGCCCAAATGAGACTATCATTAGCATTATGAACCAAAAAAAAATCCTAGCTAGCAAATTATTTATGTTTGTTTGTTGAATCTCAGGAAGAAAAGAAGCTACAAATATTTTCCAAGTAAATCTTCCTGTCAGAATATCCAAATCTTGAATATAATCATTTACTTTTGATCCCAAAATTGGAATAAAATGTTGCTATATTTGATGAAACTCCTATATTGTATTCAAAGGAAAATGCCCTTGTCATGAATCTGCCCAAAAATTTTCCTTCTCACCTTGTTAATCTCCCATGTAATGTAAGGAATAATAAATTTTCTACAAGTTAAAAAAAATTCCACATAATAGAACCTTGTGGAGGATTAAGAATTGAAAACATACAGTCAGGTTCATTGGAATCTAAGTATTTTTTCTGCATAAGTTTGCACCATTTGGTCTGAGGTTTGGAATATAAATACCAAACAAGATTTGGTCCGAGTGAAATGTTTCTTGTAGTTAAATTGTGTATGCTAGCCCCTCCTTTCAACTTTTCTCTGCATAAATTATCTAAAGAAACTAAAGGAATTATCTTTTTTTTCATTTATGTTACCTTTCCAAAGAAAATTTTTGATCAACTTTTTAATTTTCACAATAACAGTATGAGGGGATTTTAAAACAACCATATAATATTTTGGTATTTTTGATAAAACTAATTTGATCATTAAGATCCTTCTTGAAATTGATAACCATCTTCCTCTCCATCCTACAATTCTAGCTTGTAAAATTTTAAACACATTATCCCAATATGAAACCTGATTTGCACCAGCAAAGAAGGGAATGGCTAAATACTTACTTGACAATTTTGCTTCTTGAAATCCCAAAATATTGACAATAAATTCCTTTAGATCTGATGAGGCATTAAAAACAAATATTTTTGACTTAGTTGAATTGATCTTTTGACCTGAAGCAGAGGTGTATTTATCAAGAACAAACTTGATTTTCTTAGCTTCCAATATTGTAGCCCTTCCAAATAATAAAGTGTCATCTACAAACAATGAATGAGTAGTTGTGATATCTATAGGAGGAATTAAGATTCATTTCCAATTACCTTGAATATGCACCTTGTGCACAAATCTACTCAAAGCCTTGGAAAAAATAATAAAAAGAACAAGAGACAAAGGATCACCCTGCCTTACACCCTGAGAAGAGTTGAAAAAATCTGCAGGAGAACCATTGACAAGAACTGAAAACTTTGCTCCATTCAAACAAGACATTATCCACTTGTACATAGCTTTGGATGAAAGCCAAACTTTAATAAAACTTGCAAAAGAAAAGACCAGTCCACCCTATCATATGCCTTCATATATCAAATTTAATAATCAATGATGGAATATAATTTTTTGTGATGGAATGTAAGACTTCATGGGCTACTAAAGCTCCTTCCACAGTTTCCCTCCCTAGAACAAAACCTCCTTGCTCTTTAGAAATTAGATTGGGAATAATAGGCACAAATCATAAATAGATTGCTTTTGTGAAAATTTTGTAAATCACATTACACAATGAAATTGGTCTGAAACTAGAAAATGACTTTGGAGTAGATTTTTTAGGGATGAGAGCAATATGGGTAATGTTAAACTGCTTTAACATTGCTCCAGAAATCTGAGACTCTTCCAAGGCTTGAAGAAGATCATGAGAAATGAAATCCCAACATTTTTGATAGAAGCAAGCTATAAAACCATCTGGGCCTGGTGCTTTATCCAGAGGCATAGAGAAAACAACAACTTTATTTTCATCAAGCGTAAAAGGCTTAAGTAACATATCATTGTTCGTTTGTGATACAATCGTTGGTATTGCTTCCAACAATTCATCTCTCTCCCTTCCTACTTGCAAAGGTTGAAGAGTAGGCACAGAAAGAAAATTTGTAAAGACCTTAACCCCTTCTACTTGTATATCAGGCTCTTTTGTTAACACATTTCCAGTCGCACTATCTTAAATAGAAAAAATGGAATTTTTATCCTTTTTTACTTTTGCAGACATATGGAAGAATTTAGTATTCTTATCACCTTCTTTTAATCATAGCTCCCGAGACTTCTGTCTCCAATATATTTCTTCCCTAGTAGCCAATTCCTCCCATTCCATTTGAAGTTGTGATCACTACTAAAAAAGAATCGGGTTTAACCCATTTGATGACTTGTGCATTTACTTCCTCAAGCTTCTTGAAAAATTTAGATTTGGATTGAAAAACATTTTCAAACACTGAAGAATTCCAATGCTTGATTCTATCTTTAAGAAACCTGAGTTTCATTCAAAATCTATACATAAAAGTACCATCCACTAAAGGAGACAACAACCACCAATATTTTAGAAGACTCCAAAACGGTGGGTGACGAAACCACATTCTTTCAAACTTGAAAGAAGATTTAGAAGAAGAAGCAACTTGCTTAGTATGAATATCCATGGAGATTGGATAATGATCAAAACCAATTCATGGTAAAATTATAGACTACAAGCCATAATTTTTAGTCAACCAAATAGGTGTGATGAGGAACCTATCAAGACACTCAGATATCTGACAAAAATATTTCCTTTTATTTGTCTAGGTGAACTTACCATTTCCAGGGAGGATATCAATAAGAGCATTATCCTAAACAAAATTACTAAAATCCTCAATTGTCTTAGGTGGAGGAATGATACCTCCTTGCTTTTCCTCCAAAGATAATAGAGCATTAAAATCACCACCCAAAATGATCTTGTTGTCACCATACTTTTCCAATTCTTGTGACAACGAATCCCAAACCAACTTCTTACCAAAAGTAGAGTTGGGGGCATAAACATTAACAAACAAGAACTATAAATCAAAATGATTTACCTTTAATAATTGCCAATTTGGCTCAGTTAAGATGGAATCCAAAATAACAACCTTTGAATTCCATAATGCTATTAGCCCTTGTGATGCTCCTTGTGCCATGGAATGACAAGACTTCCACCATGACCATTTAGAAATGACTGAAGTGAAATTTTCTTGAGAAAAATTAGTTTCTTGTAGAAGAACAATATTAGCCCCAAAAGAATCAATTTGCTATTTGATTCAGGCTCTCTTGTTAGGATCATTTAAGACCCTAAAATTCTAAGATAATATTTTCATGTTGTGGTCAGAGAGCTATAGGATCTCCTCAACCTTTTTTTAATATTACTATCCAGAGTGGCTTGTTTACCCATTACAATCTCTTCCTGAAGTTTCTTAGAATTTGACTTACAATCTCTTTTACCATGCGACTTTTGAGATGGAGGAATTAGACATGGTGACCGAGCAATGGATAAAGAAGTGGAGAAATAAAATTCTTGAACTTCTTTTTCCCCTTGTGAGCTTGTATTGATAACATCAAAAAATTATGAAACTAATGTGTTATCAACAACTATGGAATCTTTTAGTTCAAGTTTTGAAAGTAAGGATTTTTAAATTACATTACCCTCAAACTCCCTCTTGACTACCTCTACAATTTCATCAAAAACCTTTGACCCAACCATCAAAGTTATCTTATTTGCTATACCTTCTAAATTCCCCTCATCTATCATTGACTGAAAATCCGTGAAATCCACCCCATCATCATCATGTTTTTCAACAACTGGATTTGAGATCCTCATTGTTAACAGAGAAGCATAATGATGTAATTGATGAGGAGTATCAATTATTTATTTAATTAATCCATTATTCTTCTTATAATTAATTACATATTTTATTTAATTAATTATATCATTCTCTAATCTATAGTTCTTCTAATCAATTAAATAATTCCTATTATTAATTGATCCCACTAAAATCCCCTATTCTTCTAATCCTCATTGTGTTAATTAATCCATGATTAATTAACCTACTAACCTTCATTATGCCATTCTCCAACTTTAAACTCCACTCAAGTTAATAAACCCTTCATTAATTAACTCCACCCACCTCATTAAGCTAATTAACCATTGATTAATTATCCTAACCCTCATCATTACCATTATTTCCTAATTTAAAATTCATCCTCAATCCCCTCATCTTGTCTCATTAATGAGATAAATCCCACCTACCTCCACTATCTTACACATAGCCTCCAAAATTTAACGACTTGTCATCCCAAGGTGTGCTCAAACATGTGTGAGCACACCTCACTTCTTCTCTCACACTCAATTGTGACACTTGTCACAATGCTAATTAGCCACCACCTTGATCCATGTCTCATCTTAAGCAATCTTATCCCTTCATTAACATTAAATCCTAGCCCTCCATTTCTCCCTCCCAATTACTATAAATTGGGGCTTCAATTCCTCATTTCTCCATCTTAAAATTGATGATTATTATGTTGGTGCAATTGTGAGAAATCCACATCCATACTTAGAGAAAATCAATCAAGATTAGGGTGCATCTTGAGCTCAATCTAGGAGGGTCATCAAAGGTATAACACTTGTGTTTTGTTTTCATGTTCATTTCCTTTATGTTTTATGCTTTTTGGTGATAAATCTAACCCTTCCACATTTGGCACACCAGGTGGGACCCATGTCCCTTTAATATTTTTTGCAAATTTGTTGTGATTTCTTAGTGTGCAGGGTTCAGTTTCTATTAAATCATGCCTCCGAATTAACTTTTTGTGCCTCTGTGATGACCTACTACACCTCCATATCATATTTTTGCACATGTGTTCTAGATTTTGGCACCTTCGTGCCAACTCTCGGCACTTTCCTGCATGATAATGGTTCCTACATCTAACATTCATTTCCTTGCTAGTGGGTTAATTATTTTTGGTTTTTGCAGGTTATTTTGACATCTATAAATTAGATTCACTACTCTAACAGGGTTTTTACTTTGGTGTAGTAGTTATTAATCAATCTAATAGCATATTCCTCTTTTATTTTTCAAATACAACTATAACATTAAGAGGAAAGATAAAAAGAACCCACAAATTTAAAAACAATCTAAAAATATACCTAGGCTAAGCAAGGTACTAGTATTCACATCTCACATTTTGTTTTGGGTCTTCAAGATAGACTTTCATTTTTTGGCTGGCCTCTGGTTTTCTGCACCTTCATAGAAACCTATTGCGCCTTCGTTTCGATGCCTGCACTATGATTAAGAGCGCATGCATAACAACTAACTGTGCATCTATTTCACGAAATTGCGCCTGGGTCAGTTTTGAGTTAGGAAGTTTGGTGTTATCTTAATTTCTATTACTTTCACATAACTTAACATTTAGGAAAGAATCAATAATTTACATCTTTTAGCTAGAAAAGGTTAACCTCATTGGTACTTAGATTAAAGTTGTGCTAACTAGTTGGTAAATGCAAGCACCATTTTTTGCATAATTCAGTGTCTTTGTTCTAAATCAAATTAGTTTAATCCTTTAGTGTTATTTCAATATTTTGCTATTTTTGCATTCAGGAGTATATCAGTAGTTTGTGTCTTTTCATCAAAATAGTTAACTTCATCCATATTTAAGTTAAAATTGCATTAATTTTATCTTAACTAATGCAAGCACAACTTTGGCATAAATCAACACCTCTATTTTTTATTCAAAATTCTATTTTTTTGGTTTTCTGTGCTTCCGTCTCTGTATTATACAAAACTATGCTTCCATCAAATTTTGATTTTGGATCATTTTTTATGCTAACAAGTGGACTAACGAGTGATGTAGCTGGCTGATCATCCAAGAAAAATACAAGAGATTACTAATATGTGGTTTTGTAGGACATTGGCCCAAGATTCTTGTTTTTCCACTAATCCAGGCACTAAAATTAGAGTAGAAGGTTAATGAACTTGTTTTCCATGTTTGGAAGGGTGCAATAGATGCATGCTCTCCCCTCACACTTAGAGTGATCTCGGGGATCAAAAATATTTGCATCTCTTCATTTTGTTTAGATTTGTGTTCTAGGTAAACAAAAGGTTGCTAGTTTTATGTGTATGCTCTCCCTTCGCGCTTCGTGCGATCTTGGGGATCAAAAACACCTAGCATACCTTTCCCTTTAGGAGACCTGCCTAGGGATTTCATCACCCTAGGGGATGATCTCAACCATGCATGCTAGTGGGGTATATAAATGGGGGATAACTAAAGTTGTACCCCAATATAGTTGCATCGTAATTGGTGGAGCTCTGATTGCTTAGGGTGATTCCAAGCTAGGGGTGAAGGGCTAGTCTAAGCTTTTAGTACCTCGCTAAAGTTCTCGACCCACACTTGTGACAAACTAATGTTCATGGTTTGAGCCTCATGTAGCTTGTGTATATCAAGGATGCCCTAGAAAAACATTATGAAACCTAGAGAGCCATCGAGTGTAGACTAGTGTAGTGCAAGGGATGCAGATCATGCCCCATAGACTCCCATCATAAGGCTCCCTTGAGTGAGAAATAAATACTTAGTGTTGCATAAGCTATATGTAGCTTTCTAGGGAGAGGGTGATTGGGTCATGCTTCCATTTTAGGAGGCCCCTAGCTGTCCACTCTTGTAAGGCGAAAGTGCATACATATGCACTTGAATCGAAGGAGATTCCAATTTTGGAGAAATCCAAGTTCATGGGACCACACTAGCCTATAATCCTACTTGAGCTTAGGGTTTTGAAAAAGTGCTTGAAGTGTCTTTTTTGTGTGAAACTTGTGAAAGACAAATCAACCAAACGGCTGAGGATTGGCTATACCCTTCAAAAAAAACTCAAATTTGGCCAATGTGTTATTTTTTGTCAAATCTCTTGCCAAAAAACCTAAGACTATAAAACTTTTCCTATGATCAAAACTGATGCACCTCTATCAAAAATTATTGCGCCTTCGATTCTATGCCTTTGTTAAAAACTGCTAAGCCTACATTTTCCTGAAACTACGCCTACAACCTGTCACAAAACTCAAGTCTTCTGATTTTGACCTCTTAGGGATCCTTGGTTATTCTGATGGAATCTAAAACTCTACCACTTTTTGATCATCATCTACTCCATCTTCATATCTAAAATTTTCCATTATCAATCCCCCACCTTCCCCATCATTTAAATCTACCCCTTTGGACTTAGGAAAAACCTTAGAAGCTCTCATCATTTTGGTACCTTGGACTTTGTATCATCCCACTTTTTCTTGATATCATTATCTTTCCCACCCCATTGACCATTATAATCTAATCCAACCCTAGGATACATCCTTTAATCTTTAAAGATGATCATATAATCCTACTATGATACTTCTCAAACCAAAATTTTCATTACTATTTAATCTAGATCCTCCATCATCCTTACTAATCTAGGGGTAGCTTAAGAACTTTCATATCTTAAGTTGCATCCTTGGTTAGACTAGATTTTTGGATAATTTAGTCTAAGGAATTGGCTCCCTTTTGCTAAGTTTTTCAAAATCATCCTCATCTAGCCTTGCTTAGGAACTTGCTTATCCTAAGTAAGAAAATCCTAAATCACTTCATCCCAAGGATCTAGGTTATAACTTCTAACAACCTTTGGTTTTCCTACCATCAATTTAATCTAATCACCCTAAATCAATCCCCATTATACCAATCCAAAAAAATCATCCTAAACCAATCCTTCTAAATCAATCCTAAGGACATCCTAACCCACAACCTTTGTCATATAAACATTAGTATAACACTATCACTCAACCATCTTATCACAAATACAAGTCCAAACCTATTCCAAGGTTCACACACTTAACCTCTTAAAGAATCCTTCCTTTGCATGCAAATCACTAGATCACAAGCAAGGAAACTAATGGATTCTCAAGGAGAAGCCTTTTTCAACACCACTTCATCTCAACCACCAACACCCCACGAGGACATGGTAGATGCCTAAGAAGAGTCCCCTAGACTAAGGGAATTTTCCAATAATCCTCACAACCAAGAAATGATGGAGAAAATAATTCTCAAAGATCACATTGTCCTTAGCCTCATAGCACAAGGGGCTAAAATACCTTCCACCACCGACATCCTACAAGCAAGGGGTAGTGACCCTTCAAACAATCCCTCATCATCCACTAACTTCTTCAATCATATTCTTGGTCCATAACTTAATACCAATGCCCCCTCTTCCACCAACACAAGTCAACCTAATGTCAATCTACCCCCATTAACAAACACAACCTCCTCCATAAGCACACTCTTATCTAACACCAACCTACCCCCTTCTTCAATTACCCCATCACCTCTCATCATAAACACACACATTTTTCTCTCCACAAATGTAACACAACCCCTCAATAACATACCCCCACTTTATCACACCAAAGGGTCACTATTCTACCTAATACCAATGTCACCCTCTCTAACCCAATGATACCCACACAACCCCTCCCTGCTTCATCTATTCATGCCAATTAAATTGCTCCACACAATATCTCCCAACCCCCTAACAACAATATACATCTCTCACCCCTAATAATCCATCAAACCCTAATCCTCAACAATAAATCATCCATAACCAACCTCCACCTCCTTATAATACATTCACTTCTAACCCTCAAATTAACACTATCAACACTCATCCCCAAACCCAACACAACAATCCTCCAGCCCCACCTCTTCAAAATCCCCCACATATCAACAATCAAGTCCCAAAGCCTAATCATCAACAATATAATTCCAACATCAATAATCCCCAATCAACACCCCCTATCAATACATGTATAATAAACTACTCTAAAATCCTCCACAAAATCATTACCTTTCCCAAGAGTTGTAGAAGATGAAAGACATGATTCAAGGAATCCAAAGTGGTCAAACTAAGAAGAACTTTAGGTATGAAGACATATGTCCTTATCCATTCAACCAATCTATACTAGCAATCCCCTTCCCTAAGGACTATGAGATCCCAAAATTTGACAAATACAAAGGGAAGAGTAACCCCATCGAATACCTAAAAGAATTTAGAGTTGCATGCCAAGAAGTGGCCTATAATGACATATACCTCATGAGGTTATTCCCTAAGAACCTTAGTGGCCAAGCCTTGGAATGGTTTGCACAATTACCCCATGGATCTATAATGTCCTTTGCAGACCTAGCCGAATGTTTTGTAACACAATTTTCATATAACATTGACCAAGAAATAACTTTGGATAAATTATGCACAAAAAAACAAAATAATGGTCAATTTTTTGCTTCATTCCTTCAAAGATGGTGACACCTTGGAAGTAGATTCCCCCTAAAAGTACCAAAAAAACAAATGGTTAAAATTTTCATTGAAAATTTGCACCCTAAAATATCTCTACACTTACGATTACAATGTGTCACAAAATTTGATGAAGTCATTGAAAAAGGGTTAACCATTGAAAAGGCTTCAATTGTAGAAGGGGTAATTAAAATCTATAAGAACCAAAAAGACAATAACCAAACCTCCAATGACAAACGAAAATATTGGTTAAAAAAAAATGTTGTAAATGATGGTGTAACCGATAGTAAACATGTTCAAAACATACAAAACACACCATTTCATAACACACAACAACAAGGTGCCTTCAAGACTATAATTATTCCCCAAGGAAAAGGAAAACAAAATAACCAATCTGTTAGAACTATAAAATTATGAATATTTTCACATGTTCTCCACTCATATTTTTCCAAATGGGTTCCATCTTGAACACTTTCTGCCCATATTTTTCCATATTGCTCCTTTGATTACATTGGGTCATGCATTTTCCATATTGTTGTTCCTATCGGCATTGGTCTACCACTGTCTCCCCAACCCATGTTGCTTCTATGTTAATATTTGTTTGTTGCAGGTCTATCGGCAAGACCTTTGTATTGTCACAACGACTGGGTTTCATGTGCAGGCTATCGGCGTAACATTTAGGTTGTTTTGGTGACTGTGGAGACATCTATCAACATAAATTTTGGCCGTCGAGGTAATGTCTTACCGAATTCGATATGTCTCCCCGACTATGCATGTGGTGTTTTGTCGGCAAAGGCTAAGGGTTATCGGCAGAAGGTCTTGGTGAGTATCATTTGTCTTACCGACCGGTGGCGGGAGGTTGCTTATTGGTATAAGTTGGAGCTTTTGTTGTGAGGTCTCAGCGAGTGACCTTCGGTCTCACCGACACTTCGTATGAGTCTTTGCTTTGGCCAAGCA
Organism: Sequoia sempervirens; assembly: GCA_007258455.2. Taxonomy (NCBI): domain Eukaryota; kingdom Viridiplantae; phylum Streptophyta; class Pinopsida; order Cupressales; family Cupressaceae; genus Sequoia; species Sequoia sempervirens. The sequence goes on along the minus strand of VDFB02373365.1, from coordinate 312,030,981 downwards.
TAATGTCTTCGGTGAAGGGTCATAGTGATGTGCACATGTTTCACCGACGGAGCATAAGGGTTTTCTTTCAAGTGGCTCTCGATGAGAAAATTTTAATGTCTTGGAAAAGATGAATATAACAAAAGATACTGCTCAGTGTAACCTATTTGTTTCGGTGTGTGGTCTTGGTGAGGTGCCCGAGGTCTCGCCGAATGGAAAGTAGAGGTGACTTTGTCGGCATGAAGGTTGGATTGTTACAATGACATATGAGATAGATGGGAGCCTTCAGTGAAACATTGTGCGATCTACATGTGGTCTCCCCGAGTATGCTATTGTCTTGGCAACTTGAAATGACAATTGACTTTTGGCTTGACATAATGATCTCGATATATTGTCTCCCCGATTTCATAGTGTTACAACGAAGGAACATAAGAATACTACATGACTTCGGTGTAATGAAAAAAATTATATAGCGATATACAGGTGGTAAGAGGCTTTCGGAAAGACATAATGTGATCTATGGGACATCTCCCCGACTCAGGTGAGTCACGGTGAAAGCAAATTACAAAGGCGGAATGATTAACGATTGAATTGCCTTCGGCATAGCTGCTACGTTGTCTTGCCGACTGTCTCACTAATGAATAACAAAGATACAAATACTGTGGCTGACATGTAGATGCTTGAGGACCATTGTAGGCCGGCATGATTTTGGAGCCCGAATTCTATGGAGGGCCGACATGATTTTTCAATAAGCAAGGTAATCATGGTGCAGGGTCTTCAAATCAAACAAATGCTCCTCACGATCAGATAGGGAATCGCTACAAGCAGGAAGATCATCCACCTCATATTCCCACATAGAATACAGGTGTGCATCCACCTACTGGTCAGTCTTTTATCCCATAATATAATGCAGAGTACAATAATCCCATGCATTAGCATCAACATCCACCTATTCCTCACCCTCACCAACATACAACCATGATCAAACAGTTTGATTTAGTAGGTTTTCAGTTATACCCTTACCCGATGGATGGCAGTTGGAGGGGTATGGTGCCCAAATTTACAAGGAGTAATGCGATCACTGCTGAAGAGCATTTAAGGAGTTTCAATATTTTCATCCAAGACATAGATGTGCCATATGAAGATTTACACATGAAGCTGTTTATGATGTCACTTCTTGAAGATGCTAGGGATTGGTTCAATAGCTTGCCAACATTCTCAATTAATTCTCTTCGAGTATTCTAGGACCGATTCGTAGAACAATATGGGAATCAAAATGTACTGGATGTAGCTCTTCATGAACTGATGCGAATTCAGAAAAATCAGAATGATTCAATTTATGATTTCAACTGAAGATTCAACAAGTTGCGGACTAAGGTACCTCCTAGATCAAGACTGCTAGATTCTATTGCATTGAGTGTGTATTTAAATGCTTTTGATCCAAAGACTGGTTATGAATTGAGAAATAGATTCCCAAGAGATCTGGCTGAAGCTCAGAAGATAGCACTGACAATTGAAAATAATAGGAGGGCTACTAGTAAAATCAATAAAAGAGACAATCCTAGGCCTCCTCAGCAAAGTAATAATTATCAGTACAGGCAGGAAAACACATACATAAATGAGAACAAAAATGAGAGGCCGAGGTTGCATGATATGCCTTATAATAAAGACTAGAAGGATGGAAAACCTATATCAGCTAGGCCAAGAAACAAGGAGACTCTAGATCCATTGAGCAAGAAAGGAACTTACATGGTGAGTAATAATTATTTTTGTGAAGCTTGTGATAAGCCACATTCCCCAGAATATTGTGTTGTAGCCCAAAGGATGCAAGAAGAGGGAATGTTGATGGAAAATAATGGAGAAATTGAAGAAGATCACAAAGTATATTTAACTTCAAGCACTTTTCACCATGTGGAAGAGAGGTACTCATCTTCTAAGGATGAAGGGTATGAGTATGATGTCTCAAATCAGAAATATAATGTCCACATGGCTAAATAGCAGGTCTTTTATGATTTTGATGAAGATTATACTCAACCACATTCTGTTGAGGCACCTGCTCAATGCAATGTGAGGAGACTTACTGAAGATGAAATAGAAAGACCAACTGTTGCTGCAGTTGAGGAAGCAAGGAGTAAATACTAGTTGAGAAACAAAATGGTAAATGAGAAGGATGGCGTTCCTGGGGGAATTTTCATGAAGGATCAGAAAGCAATACAAGGGACTGTGAAGAAGTTAGAAAAAAGATTGCCTAATAAAGATGAACAGAAGCCTGTCCAAAAATAGGAAGCTAAGGAGGAAGTGAAGGAATTACATAAAGGGACACAAGCGCCTAGCCAGTCTAATAAAAAAGAAAAGGAAGAAAACAAAGGATGCACCAGAACTGAAAAAACTGTTAAGGTGGAGAGCTCTTCTTTTGACTTCACTCAGGCATTATCCTAGGTAAAACTGTCTATCCCACTACTTGAAATGATGAAAATAAAAGAATATAGTGACACTGTTGTTCAATTAATAACAAATGGAAATGAAAAAAATGTGAATACTGAGAATAGTGTAGCTATTAAAGTAGTCAATAGGCAGGAGAAAATAAATATCCCAGAAGTCTGCTTGAGTGATGTATTAGCAACTCCGCCTCAAGTGGATCCTTTTTTCACTACATTGCTCATAAACAATAAACTACTGAGAAATTGCATGATAGACTCTGGTGCTACTATAAATATCATGCCAGTAGGAGTTATTAAGCAGCTTGGCATGTGGGTTGATACATGTGAAGGGAAGTGTTATGCAATGGATAACAGACCGGTTCCTGTGGTAGGCATTATTAAAGGAGTTGAAGTCAAGCTGGCTACTTATCCACATGTGGCTTATAATATAGATATCACAGTGATTGATACTTCTCCGCAGTTTGGTATGCTTCTGTCAAGATAATGGACAACAACAGTTGGAGGAAATGTCCAGTTTGATTTACTTTATGCTACTATTCCAGTAAATGGTCAGGAAGTCAAGTTGTATAGAGAACCAAGAATGCACCAGCTTGTTGACTGTGTACCACAAGATCAGATCAATTATTTTTATGATATTAATCTTGGAAGTTTTAAGATTGAGCCTGCCCAACCGAAATTAATTAATAGTGATCCAATTGAAAAGCATGTGGCACAAAGCTGCAATGAAGTGTGGAAGATGTATTTTGATGGAGCCTGCAGCCAGGAAGGAAATGGAGCTGGAATTGTATTTGTTTCTCTTGAAGGTGTTACATTTAAATATTCATTCCTGTTAGTATTTGAATGTACAAACAATGTGGCAGAATATGAAGCCTTATTGACAGGTCTGAACATAGCTGAGAAACATAAGATAAAGTTGCTGGCTGTTTTGGGTGATTCTGAGTTGGTTGTTTCACAAATTAAATCAAAGTATGCAGCAAAGCACAAAAGATTAAAGCAATATAGGAATGTTGCATGGGACACAATTAAATTATTTGATGCCTTCTCAGTTGAGTGGATTGATAGGTCAAATAATATAATGGCTAATTTTTTAGCAAATGTGGCGCTGAAAAGGGATGATATTACACTGGCTGGGGTTTCACAGATTGAGTTCAAAATAAGGACTGTTGTTCTTGACAACATTTATAGTTGGAAGGTCTTCGATGATGATACTGATCTTTTTAAATTCCTCAATTGTATAGATCAATATGAAGCCCAGGAAATTGTCTTCAATGCTTTTGTTGAGGAAGTGGATGGGAAGCAAACAGTGTTTGGAAAAGAGATCTTACAGCTCAAAACAAATAAGCTTCCTAAGGGCTTAGTGGCATTGGAGCAGCTATATGATGGAAATGATTGGTCTCTCATGAAGTAGACACTAGTCAGAAGAGAAGATATCGAAGAAGTTAATTTTGGAACCGAAATAGCACCAAGAAGGGTGTATATAGGAAAGAAGATAAGCCCTACAATTAGAAGAATGCTGATAGAGTTGCTGAGGAAATATAAACATATGTTTGCTTGGTCTTATGAAGATCTGAAAGCATACAGGGAGGACTTGTTTCAACATGAAATACCATTGAAGCTAGATGCCAAACCGTTCAGACAAAATCAAAGACCCATAAATCCAACATTGGAACCTAAAATGCAAGAAGAATTGATAAAGCTCAGAGATGGAGGAATTATCAAACCAATCAGGCACTCAATGTGGGTCTCAAATTTAGTCCTTGTAAGGAAGAAAAATGGAGACATCAGATTATGTGTGGACTTTAGAAATTTGAATATAGCATCTCTCAAGGACAATTATCCTCTATCCAATATGGAGGCTATATTGCATAAGATAACAAGGTGTGAACTGCTGTCCATGATGGATGGATTTTTAGGGTATAATCAGGTTAAAGTCAAAGAATCTAAGCAATATAAGACAACATTTACAACTCCTTGGGGAACATATGTATACATAAGAATGCCATTTGGTCTCACTAATGATGGAGCGACTTTCCAAAGAGCTATGGAAGTGGCCTTTGTAGATTTGATCAATACTATCATTGTGGTGTACCAAGATGACCTGACTACTTATTCAAAGAGGGCTGAAGATCATGTACAACATCTGGAAAAGGTATTTATTAATTCCCTAGAATTTGGTATTAGCTTAAATCCTAAGAAGTGTCATTTTGTAGTCACAGAAGGTAAGCTCTTAGGACATATTGTTTCAAAAGAAGGAGTTAGAATAGATCCTGAGAGGGTTGAAGCTATTGATAAAATTCCTGTCCCAAAAACTGTTAAGGCTATACAATCGTTCTTTGGACAAATTAATTTTGTTAGGAGATTTGTTTCTAATTTTGCTAAGATCATTAAGCCCATATCAAAAATGTTGAAGAAAGGACAAAAAATGGACTGGACTGCTGAAGCTTTAGATGCTTTTATGTCTATCAAAAGGGATATCAAGGAGGCTCCTGTTCTTAAATCTCCAAATTTTACAAAGCCCTTTCAAATATTTTCATTTGCTTTAATGCATACTATTGCTGCTATTATGTTACAGAAAAATGAGGATGGTCATGAACAGCCCGTGTCTTTCTTTAGTAAATCATTTCAAGGGTCCGAATTGAAGTATGACATAATGGAAAAACAAGAATTTGCATTAGTGAAGGCTACTAAAGCATTCAGACCATATCTTGTTGGAGCAAAGGTGATTGCTTATGTCCCTCATGCTGCTGTCAAGGATATTTTGACATAATCTGAAGTTACAAGGAAAATATGCAAATGGATTAACAAGATCCAAGAGTTTGACATGGAGATACAAATCACTAAGCTAGTAAGAGGTCAAGGCTTGGCTAGGTTGATGGCATAATCAAATATTGAAGCAAATCAGGTTTGTAATGTAGAAGAAGGGATTGCAATTGCAAGCATTGAGCATACTCCGTGGTATACTGATATTATGCATTATCTTAAATACATGAAGTGTCCAGATGGATTGAGTGACAGCCAAAAGAGAACTTTGAAGTTGCAAGCATCAAAATATGTTTTCATGGATGGAGATCTATTTTTGAAGAATATGGATGGTATACTGTTGTTATGTCTTGATGAATCTTAGGCCAAACATGTCCTAAGTGAAATGCATGAAGGAGTTTGTGGAGGACATTATTCAGCAAAAACAACTGCACACAAAATTCTCAGGGCAGGTTACTATTGGCCTAAGGTTTTTAATGACTTTTTTACACATGTGAGAAGATGTGATGCTTGCCAAAAGTTTTCTGGAAAATTGAAGTATCAAGGTGCTTTGCCACTTCGACCCTTGTAGGCTGATGCCCCTTTTCATCAATGGAGAATTGATTTCATTGGAGAGATACAGGAAAGATCAAGTGGAGGATACAAGTGGATATTGGTTGCCACTGATTATTTTACTAAGTGGGTGGAGGTAATCCCAACTAAGCATGCTACAAGCAAAGTGGTGAGAAATTTCTTGATGGACAACATTATCACTAGATTTGGTACACCATTGAGATTACACAGATAATGGAATGTGTTTTAGATCAGATGAGTTCAAAAGTTTCTGTGACAGATATGGCATTACTATTTCTTATGCAGCTCCTTACCATCCACAAGCTAATGGTCAAGCAGAGTCTAGCAATAAGAGTCTTTTGAAGATTATAAGGAGGATGTTAGGACAAAACAAGAGGGCTTGGGACTCAAAATTGAAACTGGCTGTGTGGGCTAATAGGATTACTATAAAAAGGGAAATTGGAAAATCCCCATTTGAATTGGTATATGGAGCACAAGCCAGGATGCCTTTGCAGAATTTGTTACCAGTCTACAGGTTTTTTCTTCAGGAAGATTTCGATGTTCCTGAACCTATGGAAGACATAATGGAGTAGCTGGCTGAACTTGATGAAATAAGGAGAGTTTCCCAAAACCAAAATATAAAGTTGCAGACACAGATGAAGTATCTATTTGAAAAGAAGGCAAAGGATAGAAAGTTTGAAGAAGATGACTTGGTGTTGATGTGGAACGCAAGGTGTCAGGAGAAGGGCAAGCATGGTAAATTTGAAGCTTTGTGGCTGGGACCTTTTATTATTGTTGGAAAGAAGGGTGAAGACTCATACTATCTACAAAATATGGCTGGTGAAGATCAGGAGTTGCCTATTCATGGGCAATTTCTGAAGCAATTTTTCTCTTGAGTGACACAGAGGATTGAGGGTTGCCAGTGCATGGACAACTCTTGTTTATCCTCTTTAAACTTATTTTCCATGCATAGTAGTTTAGGATTCTGGTTCATCTCCATCTTGCATTCATTTTCCATTCATTTTGGTCTGGTCTGCTCACCCAAATATTTTGGATCCTTGCAATGATCTTACTATCATTCATCCCCAGATGGAGCCACTATTAGAACTATAAAATTCTGAATATTTTCACATGTTCTCCACTCATATTTTTCCAAATGGGTTCCATCTTGAACACTTTTTGCCCATATTTTTCCATATTGCTCCTTTGATTCCATTGGGTCATGCATTTTCTATATTGTTGTTCCTATCGGCATTGGTCTACCACTGTCTCCCCGAACCATGTTGCTTCTATGTTAATATTTGTTTGCTGCAGGTCTATCGACAAGAACTTTGTATTGTCACAATGACTGGGTTTCACGTGTAGGCTATCGGCATAAAATTTAGGTTGTTTTGGCGACTGTGGAGACATCTATTAGCATAAATTTTGGCCGTCGGGGTAATGTCTTACTGAATTTGATATGTCTCCCCGACTATGCATGCGGTGTTTTGTCAGCAAAGGCTAAGAGTTATCGGCAAAAGGTCTTGGTGAGTATCATTTGTCTTACCGACCAGTGGCGGGAGGTTGCTTATCAGTATAAGTTGGAGCTTTTGTTGTGAGGTCTCGATGAGTGACCTTTGGTCTCGTCGACACTTCGTATGAGTCTTCGCTTCAGCCAAGCATAATGTCTTCAGTGAAGGGTCATAGCGATGTGCACATGTTTCATCGACAGAGCATAAGGGTTTTCTTTCAAGTGGCTCTTGGTGAGAAAATTTGAATGCCTTGGTGAAGATGAATATAACAAAAGATATTGCTTGGTGTAACCTATTTGTTTCGGTGTGTGGTCTTGGCGAGGTGCCCAAGGTCTCGCCAAATGGAAAGTAGAGGCAACTTTGTCAGCGTGAAGGTTGGATTGTTACAGTGACATATGAGATAGATGGGAGCCTTTGGCGAAACATTGTGTGATCTACATGTGGTCTCCCTGAGTATGCTATTGTCTTGGCAACTTGAAATGACAATTGACTTTTGGCTTGACATAATGATCTCGATATATTGTCTCCCCGATTTCACAGTGTTACAACGAAGGAACATAAGAATACTCCATGACTTTGGTGTAACAAACATAATTGTATAGTGATATACAGGTGGTAAGATGCTTTTAGAAAGACATAATGTGATCTATGGGACATCTCCCTGACTCGGGTGAGTCACGGCGAAAGCGAATTACAAAGGCGAAATGATTAACGATTGAATTTCCTTCGGCATAGCTGCTGCGTTGTCTCACCGACTGTCTCACTAATGAATAACATAAATACAAATACTGTGGCTGAAATGTAGATGCTTGAGGACCATTGTAGGCTGACATCATTTTGGAGCCCAAATTCTGTGGAGGGCCGACATGATTTTCCATTAAGTTTTATTTTCTCATGCTGGTGTATAAATTGGCATTTTTGTAATTGTAATGGATCATCACCAGTTATTAGATTTCGATACACAACAAGTAGATACAGTGGAATAAAATTATCATATCAGAGACTATTGTTGCATGATTTCAGAATGGAGGTATTTATGAAAATTAGTTGATGTTGCTGCATTTGTCTGGTGTCAATTATCTATTGAATTCAAATAAAAATACTACTAAGTTGTCTCCAAGATTGATGCTTTGTGGTTGCTTAAATTGACATAACAAGTTTATGTTCAGTTTATCAATGCACATTTTCTATATTTGTGTGATTAATCAATTGGTTCTTTCAAGTAAAGATTAAATCCTTTTAATTGATCACAGTAATCAGAGAGATTCATTTGGATTGTTAAAATATAGCTTAGTAGTTACAGTATTGCATGTTTATACAAGTTGGAAACATAATATATGCCAGATAATTTGAGTTTTCTCTAGAGAGTGTTGCTCATCTTGATCTCATTTGACTCCGCATACCCAATAAAGCACTGGTCTTTGCACTTCATCATTTTAAACTCATTCATTTTCTTTATATCTATTAATTCAGCATTTTAGGATTTAGATCAGAATATTGTTACTGTTTTCAAGTTGGATTTCATTTGTTCATCTCCAATTTCCATTGTGAACAAATTGCTTTTATGGAGATAACCACAAGTTAAGTCTGCACTATTCAAAAAGGTACACCCACCTAGGTTTGGCAGCACCTGAAGAGTAGAAGGTTGAGTTCTCTTGACCTTGTCTGTTACCCTGAAACGTATCAAGAGATTAGCAGCCTCTTGAGGCATTCCGCCTACATTTTTGAGAGCTAACACAATCCAAATGAAAATAAACCTCTTTAGGGGAGCCTCAACATGATCAAATTCCCTATCACCACACCTCTCGATGAAAGAAAACCAAAATCAAAATGGTATAGGGAAGATGAATATTGTGAATACCACCACATTAAAGGACATAACACCATCAAATGTATGATATTGAAGAATTACATTCAACATCTTATCAAAAAGGGAGAAATTAAAATCCAAAACCAAAACTCCCTAAATGAGAAACTAGGAATCTATACACAACCCTTCCCACAAAATAATGATGGGAAAACCTCATATAATAATGTTTTGTATACATATACCAATAATTCCAACCCATCTGTACATGAAACAATCATCGACCGAATTGAATAATGTAACACCATAACCATAAAAGCACCCGATTGTGCCATCACCACCTGCTGAGGCCGAGTGACAATACAAGGAGCATCATCCTCATCATCCATTCCATCAAACACTAATAAATGTAATATCATTGAACACCTTGGAAAAAAACCATCCCAAATTTCCATCTTATAACTCCTTAGTACCTCACCCATCCATAAAGAAGCACTTGAGAAGGCTCTTCAAGAATCTAGAGTACCAAGTGATTTAAATGTTAATCAATTCCAAGCTATGATTGGACACCTTTCATCCACACACCATTTATCATTCACTAATAAAGACCTCCATTCTGAAACACCTCATAATAGACCACTACACATTGAAGCCATTTTCCACAAGCATAACATTAAAAGGGTCCTAATAGATGGTGGATCTGGCCTAAATTTATGTACATTGAAATTAGTAAAACAATTGGGTTATTCAGATGATGTCATTGGTCCCCACAAGAGGATAACCATAAAGGCATGTGATGATGTTGAAAGAGAATCATAAGGTAGCATTAAACTACCTATTCAAGTTGGACCAGCCATTATGAAAACAACATGTCATATACTTGATCTTGATCTACCATATAACATCCTCCTTGGATGACATTGGATACATGCCATGCAAGCTGTCCCTTCCACCTACCACCAATGCCTAAAATTATCTCATAATGAAAAAGAAATCACCATTCCCACTGACCCACAACCCTTCTAATATTGGAAAGCATTGGAAGGGAAGTACAAAAGCTACCACCATTGTCCCATTAATGATGAATCCTCCACCTCATCCACCTACATTATCCCATCTACATCACAACCATCATAAACACCACCTTCCATTTCCAAGGACAAGGTCAAGATAACCAATAAAGGATGTGGAGAATATAAAATTCAAAATTCCTTTTGCATAGGGAAACTCCCTACATCTCCACACTCATATGGCCGAAAATTCAACTGGAAACCAAAAGAAACCTTTAAAAACTTTAATAAATGGGGACTATTGGAAAAAGAAGACTTGGGCTTAGAAATGGATGTTTCCTCTTGGTTGTATAGAGAAGAAAATGAGCTTCCTGATCTTGAAATCCATAGGTATCCTAAAGGACACAATTTATGTAAGAATTGGGGCTACAAAGGCAAAGGATTGGGGGCACAAGAATAAGGAATCATGGATCCTATTCATCTTCAAGAATATAAGGATCATCAAGGTCTTGGCTTCTTGGCCATTGAATTGGTAACCATAAAACCCCAGTGTGCTCATGACAAAGGTGGTGAGACTTCTATTAATAAGAACACTCATGAGGAAGTCATCAAAGAATACTTTTAAACCATCACCAATTTTTTTGACATTGATCACATATACACCATTTCATCCTCCATTGACCTTCAATTTGTATATCCTGAATTAATTGATTGGGACCAACAAGGACCTCCCATCTTGGACACATTCCAAAATGATGAAGCAATTGTAGAAATCATGGGAGTTCGAAACCACCTCCCATTAGGAGATCATAAGCAGGATAACCAAATCACACTACAAAAATATGCCTACTTTGGGGAAATATCATGTGCCTAAGTTGTAAAAATAAAAAAAGATAAAAATAAGAAAGAAAGATCCCTTAGTGAAAACCTCGATGGGGCAATTTTGGATTGTGAAAAAGTAAAAATAAAAGACCCATCCTCCAATGAAAAACTTTATGAGGTGTTGGAGGATGAGGCACTAGATTCAATCCCCAAGCATGATGAGACATATACTTTAGTGATTGAAGATGTCACAGACATCAACTTGGGAACAAATGAGGAACCTAAAATTACCTACATTGCCAAAGAGCTAGAAGAAACATTTAATGACAATTTGGGAGTTCCTCAAAAGAAGATCCATTCATTTTGCTTGGAAATACAAGGATTGCTAGGGTTGGATCCATACCTTGTGGTACATCATTTAGTAGTCTATCTAGATGCAACACCTATCAAGAAAAAGTTATGAAAAAATGCACCTGCAAATAGCTCTCCTGGTAAAGGTAGAACTGCAAAAACTCTTGGAAGTTGGATTTATTAAGCTAATTGATTATCTTGATTGGGTGTCCAACATTGTACCAGTTGCCAAATCAACTGAGGGAATCTGCATATGTAAATTTTTTAGAGATCTTAATAAGGCATATCCAAAAGATGACTTTCCATTGCCTAATATTGATATTATCATATATCTTACCACCAGACATGAAATGTTATCCCTCATGGATGGATTTTTAGGTTATAATAAAATCCACATTGCTAAAGAAGATCAACATAAAACAAATTTCATAACTCCATGGGGAACATTTTGTTACCAAGTCATACCCTTTGGACTTAAAAATGCAAGAGCAACATATCAAAGAACAATGACTACTATCTTCCATGACATGTTACATGAAATTATGGAAGATTAAGTGGATGATCTCTTAGAAAAATAATAAAAAAGGATGGACACATTTAATTAATTGAAAGAATATTTGATCAGTTGGAAAAATATAAATTATGGCTTAATCCCATGAAATGTGTATTCAACGTCTCATTCGGGAAACTATTGGGCTTTATTGTTTCTCACCAAGGAATTGAAGTAGATCTTGCAAAAATAGAAACAATAAGAGAAATGCCTCTACCAAAGAACATCAAACGACTTAGAAGTTTGCAAGGAAAGCTACAAGAACTTCGAAGATTCATTGCACAGTTGGCTAATAAATGCCAACCTTTTTCCCACTTGCTTCGCAAAAACATCATGTTCAAATGGGATAACAATTGTCAACAAGCCTTCCAACAATTGAAAGACTATCTTACAACACCACTAGTCCTAGTACCTCCACAAGTAGACAAACCACTCCTCTTGTATATATCAACTACTCAAGTGGCACTAGAGGCATTGTTAGCTCAACACAACAATAAGGGGAAGGAAAGAGCCATATACTACATCAAGAGAAAGAGCATGTTTGGTTGTGGTGTTATGTGCTAAGAAACTACAACACTATATGCTCAATCATAAGACTCAAGTCATCTCAAAAGTAGATCCATTAAAGTACCTACTTTCAAAGGAAAACCTCCAAGGAAGAATAGCTAAATGGATCATGGTCCTCAGTGAATTTGACATTAAGCATGTAGACACAAAAGCTATTAAAGGAAAAGTTGTTGCTAATCAACTTGTTGAAGCTCCCTTATAGGATAGTCACCCATTATTGACAGAATTCACTGATGAACACATCTTAACTACAAAAGAAGGACCATGGCAAAAACTACATTTTGATGGATCTTTTACACAACATGGCTTGGGGGTAGGAATGATTTTTGTCACACATTAAGGAGATTGCATCCCTAAGTACCAAATCACATTTCCTTGCACAAACAACATAGCAGAATATGAGGCATTAATAACATAACTTAATCTTGCCATCCAATGGATAATTATAAAATTACAGGTATACAGTGACTCTCAATTAGTCATCAAACAAGTGAATGATTAATATCAAACAAAGGACGACAAGCTCTTTCCCTATAAACACATGGTAGATAGCTTCAAGGAGTACTTCACACAAATCTAGTTTGATCAGATACCAAGGAAATAACAAAGCAATGGATGCCATGGCTACCATTGGTTCCCTTGTTGATGTACAACAAAATAGTCAACAATATGAGTTCTTGATAGAACAAATCTTGGTTCCCGCTTATGATATCTCTGAATTTGAAATGATTGGTGACTTTTTTGGTCCTGAATTCCCATGGTATCAAGACATATACTAGTACCTACGCAACAACACCATCCCACCCAGCCTCACAATGCCAATCCTTTATCCAAAAAACATCTCGCTTCACCATTCTTGGAGACATTCTTTACTTCCACTCCTTTGATGGAACCCTCCTATGATGTTTAGACTCAGTAGAAGCTCAAACTTCCCTAAATGAGATACATCAAGGTATCTGTGGGACTCATTCTAGTCAACCAACATTAGCTAAAAGTTTGCTACATACAGGATATTATTGGCCCACAATGGAGCAAGACATTATTAATCTGGTGAAAGTATGCAAACCTTGTCAACAATATGGTGACTTGATTCATGCACCATCACAAGAATTGCAGCCTATTGTTACTACATGGAATTTCTCATGATGGGGGTTAGACCTTGTTGGAAAGATACATCCTACATCCTCATATGGTCATAAGTTCATAATCACCTTTATTGAGTATTTTAATAAGTGGTTGGAAGCCATACCTATGGCTATGTTATAGGGAAACATATTTCAAAATTCATACTCCATTACATCATTTATTGCTTTGGTATTCTCGCTTCCATAGTCACAGACAACGAGAGTCCCTTAAAAAATTAGGAAGTCTATAATCTGTGTCAACAATTCCACATCCAACATCATTTTTCCACTCCATATTACCCACAAAGAAATGGTAGGCTGAGGCCAAAAATAAAAAAATCTTAAAAATCCTAAAGAAAATGGTCAATCAAGTTGGTTGAGATTGACACCTACAACTTAATCCTGCCCTATGGGAATAGCGTACTAGCATTCACACACCTATTGGAGTCACTCCCTATTCCCTAGTATATGGTGTTGAAGCTATCTTGCTATTGAGCTCCCATCATTGAGAATCTCTCTACAACATCTCATTGATTATGAAGAATATCGCGTAGCATGTCTTTAACAACTGGATCTTCTAGATGAGAAAAATTTAAATTCCCTCAATCATCTTAGAGCATATCAAAATAGGCTTTGTATAACTTATAACAAGAAGATCAAGCATAGAAAACTTTCCATTAGAGATTTGGTTCTTAAGGAAAATCAACGTAACCTGTAGGAATGAGAAAATAAGGGAAAGTTTGAACCTAATTGGCTAGGCCCTTACATTGTCATGAAAAAATATGGATTGGGGGGCATATCAGTCAGCTACTATGGAAGGAGAGCACCTTGAAGAACCCATGAATATCATCTATCTAAAAAAATTCTCCAGATAATAAGAACCAAAAAAAAGAAAAAAAGAAAAAAATAGTAAATAGAAATAATTCGTCCAATGGTGAAAACCACTTTATGGAACCTTGGGCAAGTATCATGGTGAAACTTGGAAAATAGATGCCATATGTAGGGTCATGCCCACCATCTATTAGGTCACCTTTTCTTCCATCCATAATAAATACATCCACCCATAATAAATCCATCACAATAAATCCATCCATCCATCCACTAACTATAGCTTGGAATACACCCATCCATCCACCCCCTAATTTAATAATGGGATAGCTTTTTCTACATGATATCGAACCCATCATACACCCACTCAACCTCCTTTTTGTCACTTGACTAAACACTTACATGATCATCACCATCAGATGTAGTGGCAAGTGGTCTTTAATATACCTAGTTGCTCACTCACCCATAACATAATAAAATTCCATTCCATAATAACATACCACCCATAATTAACATTTTATCACCCTAAGAATACCACCCATATCACCTTGAGATAAACAATGCAGAAGAAAACAACATGCATGCTTGGACACCCAGTAATAACCTATTAGTCCCTAAAGACATCCCACCACTTTTCTTGTACCCCATCACACTTCACCCCATCTTTGCCCGATAGGATGCATCCTTCCTTGGTTCGACAACCTCTGCCAGTCTTATCTTTTGGAAAGAGATTTTTCTTTTTCTTTTTTGGGATTTATTGTTGTGACTATACGACGTCACCAAGTTGGGGGCTACCTAGATCTTTTCATATCTTGGTGTGTCAACGAAAAGGTACAGAGTAGACATGGGTCATTTTGTATGGTGTGCCTGTGATTAGCCTAATTTACTAATGATTTCTCACACCTTGGCTAGAGGGGTTCAAAAAATTTTGGTCCACAATACAATCCCCTCTATTATCCACTAAAGTGTCAGGAATCATTTAGTGATTAGGTCTAATTTTTTTTTTGCACATGTTCTAACATAATTCCCCCTATTCCCTTTCTTCTCTAACATAAACTAACCATTCTCCCCCCTCCCCCCTGCCTCTTCTATTTCACTAATCCCCCCATCCCCTCCTATACACCTAGACTGGAGTACATAATGTATCATGACACAAAAACAAGCACTCATATTTGCATTTCACATGACTTTGATAAGGGAATTTTGAGTACAAAATTGATAAAAGGCCATTGACATGATGTCAGATTCATGGATGCACTAATGAATAAGAGAGGGAAAACTATCACAAGGCACCTATTACTATCAAAAATTGTGGCTAAGAAATATCCCAATCCCTCTTAATTATTTTACAGTGATGCAAATTAGTCGTTGCTAATTAGCCGCACAAACAACTATTAATGCAAAACTAAATGTAAACAGGCTGACATCCAAGTTACAGATTAAGTGTTATTAATGGCATGACATTCATACACATCCCATCAAAGAATCATATAGGAAATATGCATAAGAAAATCATCTCACATCATAAGTATGTCATAGATACATAAAAACTAACATCCATCGTGTGCATAAGAATTCATTTCCACAAGAATTTACCATGAATTTTATAACATTTCTGATTACATACTCTACAAATAAAGACATCTACCCGTCACAGTGAAAATTAAAGAAAACATATAATATTTATTGTATTGTCATCATAGGATTGAAAGCTAAATCATAAACAACCATCAAAGGAAAGATTTAGTGCATCTAATACCATATAATCTATTAATGGACTTGGGCCTCTATCAAATAATGAACTTTAGATAGGCAACTACCTGTCGCTACTATCATTTGTCACCATCATCCATGAAGTAATGAGCACACAAGTCCTTCACTGTCAAAACTTGCATCACAAAGTTTTGGTAAATACTTCAAATGCCATCAATCACATACATCCATCATATCCCATACATATCATAATAAATCTCACAAAATCCACATATAATCTATCACATAAATGCTGCAAATGTCATAATAAATACACATCATCATAATCCACAAGCATAATCTAGCATAATCGTATATTATTCATAAACATAAATCAAATCACATGCATAAGCAATCAACATATTACATAAAACATGATAATACCATACATAATTTCATCTGCATAAATCATATAGGACCAAATCATCATATCATATATCAAAAAATATAATATCATGATACATAATGTACAAGAATCTCTCATGTGTACAAAAGTTGAGCCCATCAATGGGGAAAAATCCAAAAATTCATAATCAATATGCACTATCTTGTGTTGCCTGCATCTGACTACCTGTCAGGTGATATCCATGGTGGATCTCTCCATGGTGGTCATGGCAGACCCATAGTCATTAATGGCCCTAAGTGAGCTGGCCCATGTGATTTTTTGCTAATAGTAACACTACCAACCCTCTAATCTAGTGGCACTACCTCCTCATATACTCGTCTCCATTGCTCTACCTCTCGAATAACCCTACTCACCTTTGCAAAGCTAGTAGCCAAGCCACCATCACCCAACATATCGCGGGATATATCCTACTCTCTCCGTAATCTCTCCACATCTCGCCTTAGCTGATCTCACTTTGTTGTGATCACTGCTATCTAACCACCATATCCTCCTCCCCCACCAGCCCCCCATCCAACAGTCCTTGTAATCTGGCTGCCTTTTCCCTCACTATATCCCTCTCACCCCTCAAATTCACTACCTCTACTTTGGATATATCTCTCTTGGGCATAAGGGTAGCAATCTCTCCATCCATCTATCCTTGTAAATGGACCACATCAGCCTATGACATGTCTCTCTCTCCCACTACCTGTAGGTGATCTCATCACGCCAAATCTCACTCCTAATAGATCTTGTCTCTCCAATGAAATCACATCCAGCTAAGCCTACAAATCTCCACCCCTTTGTCACATGTGGTGACCTTTCCCATCACCACCACTTTTGTCATCTCATCCTCCTGCACCATCCTCTCCTCCAACACCCTCATCATCACCATCATCCTCACATTCACTCCCACCATCACTGTCATCATTAGCAGAGCTGCTGCTATCATCCTCCTCATTGTGCTTTCTCTCCTCGCCTCTACCCTCTGCTATAACTAACTGATCATGGGGAATGGTAAGATGAATGGGCCTATGCCTCTCCCACCAAGTGTCATACTCTGTAGTTGTACCACCATCAACCACTCCCCTCCTAGGATCCCAATCCACTGTTGGTGTGTCCCTCTAGCTCTGATAGGCCATATCATACTCGATGTAACCACCCCACTGCTGTCTCTCCCAAGCCACCTTCCAAACACTGCCTTAATTTGAGGTACCCTTTCTACTAACCAAACTGTTGAAACACCTACACTGGAAGATACCTCCCAATAATAGTTGGGGTCCAAAGTATCAAATAATGTACATGCTAGATGTAGGGCATGTACAAATGATCGTCTTCCCAGTCCTCACAACAATATATGGTTGCCAAATAAATGAATCCATATCATCAATCACTCTTTGCCATTGGTCAAGCCCCAAATGGTGTTGTCACTAGAATCTTGAACACATAAAAAAAATAAGGCATATCTGGTCCCTGTCGCCTATCACACACTTGTCACAAAAAATACAATATGCTTAAAAGCCCATATGTGTATCAGAGTAACTCCAAAACCTATGCTTCGCCCATCTTGATACACTACATAGTGCATCTCTTTGTATAAGTCTGCTAATAGTGTCACCCCCCATGGATATATTGTCCCCTCATTGAGCATCCCCTCCAAAAATCTTGCCCAACCCATTGCGAATCCATGAGACCTCCTATCCAGTATTAGCATCTCGATAATCAATGTGCTATAAATAAGCATAAATCTGGTCACTCATCCAACCCCACATCTAAATCCAACTCCATGCCTCTAAATGGAAAAATCCGTACATGCAAACACCCTTCATAGCGTAGGCCTCACCCCTATAATCTATATACCACCAACTCCCCACAAATTGGTAGCCACAAAATATTCCTAACATTCTCCAATGTAATGGTGGCCTCACCAGTAGGTAAGTGGAAATTGCTAGTATCACTGTACCACCGCTCCACTAACGTAGTCATCAATGCTCAATGTGCACGAATCTGGGGCATCCGAGAGACAAAGTATAGACCAATCAAATGTAGTCAATCGTCATCTATAGGAATCAATCTCTCCCGTATGGTACCCATGATTTCCATTCACCACTCTCATGATTGAAGGATCTTTAGATTCTTCTGCATCATTCCACACACTAACATCAATTCCTCTATCCAAATTATTCACCTACTTCTACCCATATTCACCCACCCCATAGTTTCCATGAAACTACGCTTGTGTTCCTAGTGTAGGTGCCATTTCTTTGGACGCAAGCATCATATCTTCCAACCTAAGCATCGTTTTATGCAGGTGCAACAAGTTTTAACGTAGATGCATTAATTTTTTACGTAGGTGCCACTTTACGCAAGCATCATTTCTTTTTCCCCAATCCCCCCACAAATGCACATTGAATGCATTGAAAAATGCATGCACGTCAAATGCGAGCACCATGTTTTTCAACACAGGTGCTGAAATTGACTGTAGGCACTGAAAAAAATGTAAGTGTCGTTTCTTTCAACAAAAGCACCAAAATTGTTCTCTTAAGTGCAATTTCATGGAACCACACATCTGTTCCCAAACTTTGACCCCCTAGTTTGACGTACCCTAGACCTCTAAGCTAACCTAAAACCTAAGGCATAAATCACATACTAGGTCACCTATGTCCTCCGATTGCTGGTATTCACAAAATTGCTCTAAATGGTGTGTGTGTTGAGGAATATTCACCATAGCTCCATGTTTCCACCTAAGCTCCTCTCCACTAATAAAATGTTAAAAATGACTTTTTAGGCTCCCCCAAAGCCTATTTATAGGCTGTTTAACCCTAATCTCACCCCAACCCTAATTTCTTCTATACTAGACACATCAAATGTCTTATTTGATATCTCTTTTAAAGCTTATTTCCCCTTTTTTTCTCTCGCCTTTTACTAATTTCATCTTCTACACTGTTCTAACCCACCTTTTTTGAGATACTGACCAAAAATATTTTTTCAAATTCTTTTGGTCTACCTCTTGAGGGGGCATCACCTCCTAACTAACCTTTCAATCCATTGGGGCAAAATTTTAAACTTCTTTGACACAACATCACTCTGGACACTGCATGAAAGAGAGGAAAAATGTAGTCACCCTAAATCTGACATTATTCCTCTAAATTAATTAAATAACATTATTTAATTAATTTATCCATTTGATTCCCTTTTAATTAATTAATTAAATATTATTTATTTAATTAATGCATTATTCTTCTTATACTTAATTCAATATTTTATTTAATTGATTATATCATTCTCTAATCTATAGTTCTTCAATCAATTAAATAATTCCTATTATTTAATTGATCCAACTAAAATCCCCTATTCTTCTAATCCTCATTGTGTTAATTGATCCATGATTAATTAACCTACTAACCTTCATTATGCTATTCTCCCACTTTTAACTCCACCCAAGTTAATAAACTCTTGGTTTATTAACTCCACCTACCTCATTAAACTAATTAACCATTGATTAACTTCCTAACCCCCATCATTACCATTATTTTCTAATTTAAAATTCATCCTCAACCCCCTCATCTTGTCTCATTAATGAGATAAATCCCACCTACCTCCACTATCTTACACAAAACCTCCAAAATTTAATGACTTGTCATCCCAAGGTGTGCTCACACATGTGTGAGTACACCTTACCTCTTCTCTCACACTCTATTGTGACACTTGTCACAATGCTAATTAGCCACCACCTTAATCCATGTCTCATCTTCTCAAGCAATCTTATCCCTTCATTAACATTCAATCCTAGCCCTCAATTTCTCCCTCCTAATTTCTATAAATTAGGGCTTCAGTTCCTCATTTCTCCATCTTGAAATTGATCATTATTATGTTGGTGCAATTGTGAGAAATCCACATCCATACTTGGATAAAATCAAGCAATATTAGGGTGCATCTTGAGCTCAATCTAGGAGGGTCATCAAAGGTATAACACTTGTGTTTTGTTTTCATGTTCATTTCCTTTAGGTTTAAGTTTTTTGGTGATAAATCTAACCCCTCCACAAGGATCATTCAAGAAGGATTACTGAAAGTAAACATTGATGTTTCCTTGGCTCTAGAGCATAAAATAGAGCTTTTGATGGGTTCCATTAAGGATCATTCCTCTCACTTAGAGAAAAAGGTAGAACAATAGGTCATAAGAAAATGGAGTAATAAAATAATGGCAAAAGCATTTGACCGGTGTGCTAGTGCACATAAGGAACTGCAAGAAAACTTGAAGATGTCTAAAGAATGTATAAATGAAGTGACTACTCTGTATCATTTTTTCTTAAGGTGGCCAAGCTCCACCAAAAATATCAAAGATCTGATTGACTCCATTGAGTCATATATTAATAAATTGGCTGAAGTATATGATTTATCAAGAGATATGAATGGACCAATAAGAGCTCAAATATAAAATATTCATTTGCAGCTAACATTACTTCAGGACTAGAGAGTGTTGTTAAGGAAATAGTTTGGTCAGTTGAGGGAAGCAATCAACCTAAAACTTATTTCTCTATTAGGGATGCTTCTGAATGCAAAAAATGTTGATAAGAAAATGAAGGTTCTAAGTAATACAAAGGAAGCTGAAGATTTGTACATGTAGTGTGAATGCCAAAATAATATCCTTTCTTCAACAAAAGTATATAGGGTTGCAACTTTGGTGCAAATCAGAGAAATTCACAAGAAAATCGTACCTTGTAAGGAAGGTACAAAGGTATGATCTAGACGATTTTGGTCTTTACGGAGTGCTGAAATGTATTTTTGGTTTTTATCCTATACATAGCACCAATTTTTGAGGCATCTCCATCTCAAGGGATGTTTTGGTTTTAAAATTCATATATAGTAAGGGGGATTTCATACATTTTTGAAATGTAAATAAAATATATTTATGCCCTTTTCCCTTTATGTCAAAGGGGGAGAGAAGCATGTGTGTGTTGTCATCAATGACAAAGGGGGGAGTTTCTTGGAAATTGGTGTTGTCATAGTTTACATAGTTACATCATTGCATCAATTTTACAATCCATGAAATACCAACTCAATCAACAAAGAATCTAGATCCAATGTTGATTAATTCACCTTTTAGGTTGCAAGTCAATCTAATATCCTTGTTGATCTAAATTCCCACATATTCTTGGAAAAGGTTTGATTTTATTGATCTACCCATTAGACCTAGGATCTCCTTTTCTAATAAAACACTAGAATTCTCATCAGAAAGAAGTTGTGACAAGCTGCAATATTTATCATTGATTTTATAAGGAGATTTGGATCTCTTATGAGATTTAGATCTAGAATTATCTCACCTCTTTTCCTTCCTCTTACCTTTTTCTTTTTATATTTCATGAATATCTAGTGCCTACTAAGTTTTTTTGGAATTATTCATGTACATGTATTTGAATTGTAATGATATTATGATATCATCTATTTTTAACTTGGTGGTAGTGCTCCCAAAAGACATAATAAGGCGGTCCTATAAATTTATAAATAATAAAGTAAAGTTATGCAACAATTGGCCTCCTCCATTTTAACTTAGAGTTTAGATGGGTAGCTATCATAGTGAAGGTATCATATGGTTGGTTATATACACATCATCCTCCATTCTAAGTGTATACAACTTCTTTCTCAAGAAGAGTTTATGCACCAAGGATTTAACTTGAAAATTTTCTCCCAAATTCATTTAAAGGTTTGTTGCATGGTCTCTTCATAAACATTCAACAACAATAAGTCTATCAAATAAAGCCTCCCTTATCCTTTCTATCCATCAATTCTCAATCTTCTTCTTCCATTGGAGTAACTTTCATACTAGTTATTCTAACCCATATATCTTTTTCTATGACCATATCCTCTATTTTGAGTTTTTACAACTTAAAACTTATGCTTGTGAATTTCTCCATTTCTATTATTACAATTATTTCCATCCCTTTTTAAAATAATATCATAAATTCTTCTACACAATATACCATTTAGTTGAAGATTAGTACAAAATTCTCTCTACCCAACATCTAAAATATAAGGTGATTAAGGTTCAATTCCAAATAAAATAAATTTATGGAAACACTTCCTACATTAATCATAGATGATAATATTTTGTAAATTTATGATCTTTATAGTTATAAAGAAAGAGAAAAGTATACAAAATAAAGAAACAATATTCCATAACATGAGGGTTTATGTGGGAAAAATTCTTTCAAGAGAAAAATTGTAACACTAAAAGTAAAACTACTTGTATAATAAACAACAACCATGGCTACAATTATTGAATTCACAAGACAACTGAGAGGGGGGGGGGTGAATCAGCTGTATCTTAAAGCTTCAAAACCCTCATTAACATTCAGATCCACATTGATTCATTAAAATCTTAATTATGCTATGATGAATTAGCATGAAAATAAATAACTGGAACTAAAACAAAACACTAGATTTATGTGGAAAACCCAAGAAGGGAAAAACCACGGTGAGGATTAGCTCACAATATAAGTAATATCAACACCAAATACAATAGGGCTCACTACTAGAAGGGCTCACTGCCCAAAGAAGAAAGGCTCACTACCAAGATCCTCACTACCATAATAGAAAATAAGATAGAGAAGGAATGTTACACAAACAAAAATATCTCAATGCAAAAAATAATCCACCACAATGACTTCTACACTTTGTAGTTTGATTGAAGAATTGTAGTCACCTTCTACTCATTGCATCTAGTAAACTAACACTTAAAATTTTGCACTACACTTCTCAATTTTACACTCTAACAAACTACATTTCACATCATTTCACATCTCTTGTGTCTATCTCTCATCTATCTTATCATCCTTAAATAACTTAACTCATACTTATACCATCTTTAACCTTGAAACCTTCTCCAAGGTTGGCTATGCACCTCAAACGTGTAAATTCAAATTAGGTTGGAACCAAAACACTTTTGTGGAGGATAAAAGTGAATTTGGACCACATCAAAAGTTAATTGGGACCCAAATCAAAAACATCACTCAACCACATGCTACCACAAATAATATTTATCCTTCGCATGTAGTGTAAACACTAGGTCGATCATTACCCATGCAAACACTATTAAACTTTGAAGTAAACACTTCCTCAAACCCAAGGGTGAATTGAAAGCCACACACCACACTTGAACATTATCTAGAATATTCCTCAAACACCATAAAATCCAACAAAATCCTTCACAACTACTTCCACCTGAAGAATGTACAAGTGTGTACACTCAAACAACTTTTCCATACACTGTTACTTGAAAAACCATTTTCCAGAGCACCAAAACTCAAATCCTCTTGAGTGAGGTAAAATACCAACACCATCAACAAATCTTCAGAATAACAAGACTTGAAGCATAACTATGAAGAAATGCGGAGCAAAAAAATTTCTCCTAGACACCTCTGCAATGCATAGTCACACATTGGTGAACACAACTTCTTCTGTACAATGGTCCAACAAACCAAATATTGAATACAACACTTATTTACACTTCTCACTAACATATGAAAATATCATAGGAAAATATTCAACCTAGAAGAAATGTGGAGCAAAAACAAAAAACAAATCTGATACCCAAAATACCATTGCAACACATTGTTTCCTATTTTTATCAAATTCTCTCAAAAGTACTTGGAAACCAAGCATTAGAGACACATCCTCATCATCTTTAGCACTTCCAAAACCATAGATAGAAGCATATCAAAGAAACACAAGAGGTTGAAATCAATAGCTTTACTAATGACAACATAATTCAACTAATCAAAGCATCAATCGTACTCTTGCAACCATCTCACTCAACTACAAACATCAATGAAAACACATACTTGTTGACATCAATGACAACACCAACTTCTCATACTTCTAACAACCTCCCACATTGTCGTTGATGGAAAAAAATGATGTGAAAAGCCATCAAAGATGCAATATCTCTAAACCATACTAATTTCCTTTTCTCTTTTCTTCCCTTAAATAACTTATCATTTATGCATTGTTCTCTCCCCCTTGACATCACTTATCATGGCTGTCTCTCTCCCTTATTAATTATTATTTTACACATGTTTCTCTCTCTCCTTGTGTTCATGACTTTTTCACATGATTCTCTCCCCCCCTTTGACATCAATGGGAAATGACATAATGTTTATACTATTTTATTCTTTTCCTTTGGCATCAAACAACCTGTTTACAACTATTCTGTAATACCTTTCTTTTACTATTTTGAGTACTC
This sequence comes from Sequoia sempervirens, assembly GCA_007258455.2. Classification (NCBI taxonomy): domain Eukaryota; kingdom Viridiplantae; phylum Streptophyta; class Pinopsida; order Cupressales; family Cupressaceae; genus Sequoia; species Sequoia sempervirens. Next base: position 312,006,303 of record VDFB02373365.1, on the reverse strand, counting down.
CCCCTTAGGAGCACACACCAATCTACACCACATCAACTACCACTACAAAATAACAACACTCACTCTTCTTACTACAACAATCAACAATGTCACTACCTACTCCCCCTAAGAGGTAGCTACCAACATTAGTCTAGAATAAAGAATGAATATTGAGATCCACTAGACTGATGCATCTCCTTATGCATCTAGTTCAAAGAAGGAGGGGAAATAACCCACAACTTCTCTCAGAGATACTCAAAATTATCCTTAGGAAGAGCCTTAGTGAATATATAGTCAATATGATCCTTTGTAGGCACATATTCAAGCTTCGCTTCATTCTCCACAACTTTCTCTCTCAGAAAGTGATATATGATTTAAATATGTTTTTTCATTGAATGCATCATTGGATTCTTTGAAATGTTTATTGCAGTTGTATTATCATAAAAGATAAAAATAGGATCATAATAAACCACTTTGATATCCTTCAATGTTTATCTCATCCACAACACTTGTGTGCAACAAGATGCTGCTGCAATGTACTCATCGTCTATAGTAGATAAAGAAATTGAATCTTGTTTCTTACCTAGCCATGATACCAATCTACATCCAAGAAAGAATGTACCACCACTTGTACTTTTTTTGTCATCCATAGAACCAATCCAATATGCATTTGTGTAAGAACTCAATGTAAAATTAGTATCCTTTAGATATCACAAGCCATGATCTAGAGTTCCCTTCAAGTATCTAAATGTAGTGTAGGAAAAAGTATCCCTTTTTCACACTTAATTTTGGAAATAATATTAAATAAAAGGACTAAATTATGCCTTAATTTAGTGTTATAATATTTATTTTACATATTCACATTAAGTTTAGGGCCCTCTTAAATAAAATTAACTTAATTATGCCTTAATTTAGTGTTGTAATATGTATTTTACATATTCACATTGAGTTTAGGGCCCTATTAATTAAAATGGACTTAATTGTACCTTATTTTTGGTGTTGTAAAGTGTACCTTTGCATTTTCATACTCATCTAGGGATTTATTAATTAATTGAGGTTAATTATGCCTTAATGTGCCCCTTTAATTCAAATCCAAGCCTAATTAATTACAAATTTTGAGGGACAAAACCCGTCATTCATAAATGCCATTACATAACACTTAACTTTGAAGAATGTGTGTCCTAGGTAAGTGACCTAGAACTCATTCACCATAGGGAAAATGGGTCCTCACTTAGACCTAGGACCCTAATTTAAAATATGTTTTTGGTGGTTTTTCAATGATTTCAAATGTGTATTCACATGTCGGCTTGTGATATTTGAATTTTGGGAATTAATGTTAAGATATGTATAAATAAGAGGTCATTTCACTATGTTTCACCTAGAAAATCTAAGTCTTGAAGAATTCTAGAAAATTTATGAGAAAGTGTGATCAAGAGCATTTCAAGAGCACTTTCAAGGAATTCAAGGGTAGATTATTGAAAAATTATTGTAACAATCAAGATCCAAGCATTATGTCAAAGTTATGTGGAGTCATGCATATTTTTGGAGCTTATATTATGATGTAGGTTTCATGATTCAATAAACAATTCAAAGTAGCATTCCAATCAAAGATTCAAAGTCGAGATCCACATCCATTGAAGCTGTTTCATGCAAGTTGTAGACCTCCATTATCAAAGGTTCATCCAAGGGTTTGCCAAGTTGTGACATAGAGTTGTTCATTCATCATTCCTTTCATGCTTTTATTCATTTCAAAGTTTAATTATCAAAATGAGGTTTGAACAAGGCATAACCCCATCACCTAACAAAATAACTTTTTTCTCTTTTGATGTGTGTTTTTAGATTTTAGGTGGAAGATCTATTGAAGAGAAAAATTGCAAAGTTGTCAAAGTTTCATTTATTGTCACCATTTTTGAAAAATCATAGAAATTGGCCTACAAATTTTATTTCTAGATTTCCAACTACAAGATTCGAGAATCTGGGAGTGTAGACACAACAAAACAAAGCCCAAAAATATATTTTTAGTAGCCCTAGCCAAGAACCATTCACCATAGGGTGAATGAGTCCTCGACGCGCCTTGAAAAAGAACTTTTTGTGAGGGGTACACAAGATTTATCCCTTCCAGATTCTCCCTAATGTGTGTAGGTTCCATCAGTTTTATGTTTAAGCTTCTAAATGCACTTTATAAATCACAATTTGGAGTTAATTTGATCTTTTTAATATTTCTCCCCAAGTTGTTTGACCTAGACCCTCGTCTTAGCATAAAAAGGAAATTTGCAAATTCACACCTTGATTTGACTCACCTATTGGTTGCTAGTCATTTCATAGTGTGGATCTCATTTCCTAATGAAATTAGAGAAGTAAGACCCCTTTTCCCTCTTTGGATCCACTTTTCCATTTTGGGAAATTCACCTATTCTATTTTTCTATGTTTCACTAAATATCCTCTCCACTGATGCAACATGTGACTCTTTAGGATCTTCTTGAAATGTAGCCACAAGACAAACTGCATGCATGATATTTAGTCTATTATCAATTAGATATAACATTCCACCAATCATTATTTTGTACTTGCTCTGATCAGCCTTAGCAGATTCATCATTCTTGCTCAGCTTGCAACCAGTAACCATAGGAGTACATACTGGTTTAGAGTCTTCCATTCCAAAATTCTTCAATATCTCTTTGACATACTTTGATTGTGAAATGAATCACCTTTGATAGTTTGATTGATTTGTAGCCCAAGGAAGAAATTCATCTCCCCAAACATAGACATCTCAAACTCTTTCTGCATCTCTTCTACAAACTTCTTGCACATAGCTTCATTGCCTCCAAATATTATGTCATCAACATACACAAATACAATCCAGATTTCATCTTTTTAAACCTTAAAATAAAGATTACCATTTGTGGTACCTTTATTGAATCCTTATTATATCAAATACTTATCCAACCTTGCATACCAAGCTTTGGGAGCTTGCTTTAATCTATACAATTCCTTTTTTAATCTACTGACCATATTAGGTTTATTTGATAACTAAAATCCTTCTAGTTGTTCCGTGTATAATTCTTCTTCCAACTCTCCATTCAAGAAAGTAGATTTCACATCCATCTAATAAAATTTGCTATCCTTGTGTGCTGCAAAAGCCAAAAACATTATGATAGCTTCCATTATTTCCATCGAGGAAAATGTCTCTTCAAAATCTATTCTTTCAACATGTGAATAACCCTTACACACAAGCCTTGCTTTGTTTCTTACCACTTCTCCATCTCATTCAGTTTTTTTGAACACCCACTTAGATACAATTATTTTTTTGTTTGTAGGTCTTGGGAGAAGTTCCCAAGTCCGATTCTTCTCAATGCAATAGTTCTTCTTCCATAGCCTTCATTGAATGTTCATCTTTACATTTCTCAATCTATGTTTTAGGTTCAACTTTAGAAAGTAAACATAGATTTACTTCTTCTTCAACAAATTTACTTCTTTTCAGTACACCTTTGCTTTTGTCTCCAATGATCTGTTCTTTAGAATTATTTCTCTGGACATACTTAGGGGTTCCAGGAGTCTTTTCTAGACCTTCTTCATCTTCTTCAAATTGTACTTCCTTTTCCTTAGCATTATTTTTTTCTCTACAATCAAGTTCATTTGATTCATATCCATCTATCACTGCTGAGTTCTGAAGATCTTCATCAACCTTGAAACTTGCACTTTCAACAATCTTTCTCAATATTTTATTGTAGCACCAGTAGGCTTTTCTTTTAGTAGAATATCCAAGGAATATTCCTTCATCATACCTTTCATCAAACTCTCCCAAATTTTCTTCATCTCTTTTGATATAGAATTTTCTTCCAAACACTTTGAAGTATTTAATAGTAGGTATCCTTCCATACCACAACTCATAGGGAGTCGTTGTGATGTTTGATTTTTCTTGAAATCTATTAAGTATGTAAACAATAGTATGAATTTCATCTCTCCTATAGACTTCCAATAGGTTTATTTCTTTCATCATAGTCCTTGCAACTTCTTGAATAGTTATGTTTTTCCTCTCAACCACTCCATTTTGCTGAGGAGTTCTAGGGGAAGACAAGTTCCTCTTTATGCCATGATTCTCACAAAACATGTTAAATTCATTGGAGGTGAACTCTCCACCTCTATCGAACCTTAAACATTTGATCTTCAAATCCATTTCATTCTCAACCATAAATTTAAATGCTTTGAACCTATCTAGGGATTCAAAATTTTCTTTAATAAAAGTAACCCATATATTATTCTTGAATAATCATCAATAAAAATCATGAAATACCTATCACTTTGAATAATTCTTGTTCTTGTAGGACCAAAAAGGTCTATATGCACCAATTCCAGTAATCTGGTAGAAGATTATTCTTTTCCTTTGAAACTTCCTGTTTGTTTTCCAATCTAACACTCCTTGTAGACAACATTGATAGGATTTGTAATCTTTGGTAGATCTCTCACAGCTTGAATTGAACTAATTCTTACCAAGTTATCAAAATTAATGCGACACATTCTCCTATTCCATAACCAAGTTTCATTAATTTGATCATAAAATAATGACCATCAGAACCCTTAAGATGATAAAGACTTCCACCTATCCTTCTTCTAGTAGCAATAATAGTTCTAGACCCTTTTTTGATGTCACATTCATCATCCTGAAACATAAGATTGTATCCCTTGCTACACATTTTTCCAACACTCAAGAGGTTATTCCTTAAACATTTAACATAGTAAACATCTTTAGTATTATGCTTGCCATTGAAACTAATTGAACCTATTCCACATATCTTAGTAGCTAAATAATCTCCAAATATAACAAGTCCCCCATCATTCTTTTCAAGTTTAACAAACTTACTCTTGTCTCAAATGATTTGAGCAACCATTGTCAATGATCCAATAGTAAAGATTCATCTTTTAAAGCCATGAACAAGCATTCATCATCATCATCTCCATAATCATATTCATCATTAGAAATACTTACATCCTCTCTAACATAAAATATTTTCTTAATCATCTTACCTTTGTTCTCCTCATTTTTGTCATTCATAACTCTATTTGGAAATCTTGAAGCATAGTGACCTATATTTCCACAACTGAAACATTTGAAAGGTAATTTACCTCTATCCTTACTAGTACCTCTTGTCTTTCTTCTCACAAAGTTATCCTCCACATCATCAATATCTTCCTAATCTGGTTCTTCAGTCTTCTCTGTTTTTGCATCCTTAAATGTAGTCTCAACTTTTGCACCATTATTAGTACCAAACTCTCTCATTTCAAAATGTAGTTAAAGAGCAAGCCATAAAATTGATCTCTAGAATACTAATCTAGATTTTGAGATTCCTCAATAAGAAAAAATTTATAACTGTAAGCTTTAGTAAGGGTTCTAAGAATTTTCTTTACCACTTTTGGTTCTTTGAATTTTCCTCCAAGACCTCTGATGGAGCTCACTTCTTCATCTACTATCTACATATAGCTTGTAATGTTTTCATATTTAGACATCCGTAATTTCTCAAATGTGGTTTTTAGATTATGCATCTTAGCTTGTTTAACCATATAATATCCTTCATAAATACTTTCCAACTTATCCCAAATTTCTTTAGCATTTTTCATATCCATAACTTTCACTAATTTAGAATTTGTACGACTACTCAAGAGAGCATATGTAGCTTTACTATTGATTTCATAAGCCTTAAGTTTAGCTTCAACCTCAAACAATTTGTAGGCATAATGTATCTAGTCTGAACTAATTTCTAGACATCATATCCTAGATTCTCCAAAAATTCTTCCATCCTTGTCTTCTATAATGCATAGTTAGTGCCATCAAATATAGGGATCTCTTTCTTGTGTGCCATCCTAGATCTACCTTAAGTAGTTAATATTTTCTCCAAGGAACCTTTCTTTGATACCAATAGTTGAATACACAAGACAACTAAGAGGGGGGTGAATCAGTTATATCTTAAAACTTCAAAACCCTCATTAACATTCATATCCACATTCATTCATTAAACCCTTAATTCTATTATGATGAATTAGCATGAAAAAAATAACAAAAACTGAAACAAATTAACACCAAAAACAAGAGCACCATATTTACATGGATAAACCAAGAAGGGAAAAACCATGGTGAGGATTAGCTCACAATATAAGTAATATTGGCACTGAATACAATAGGGCTCACTACCAAAAGGGCTCATTTCCCAAAGAAGAAAGGATCACTACCAAAATAGAAAATAGCATAGAGAAGGAATGTTACACATAGAAAAACATCTAAATGCAACAAAGAATCCACCACAATGACTTCTACACCTTCGCAGTCTAATTTAAGAATTGTTTAGCCACTTTTTTCCCACTGCATCTAGTAAGATAACACTTGAAAGTGCGCACTACACTTCTCAGTTTTTCTCTCTAACACACTACATTTAACATCTCTTATGTCTATCTTTCATCTATATTATCATATTTCAACAACTTAACTCATACTTATACCATGTTCAACCTTGAAACCTTCTCCAAGGTTGGATATGCACCTCAAACATGCAAATTCAAATTAGGTTAGTGCCAAAACACTTTCGTAGTAGAAATAAGTGAATGCAAACCACATTAAAACTTAATTGGGACCCAAATCAACAACATCACTCAACCACATGCTACCAAAAAAAATATTTATCCTTCGCATGTAGTGTAAACACCATTAAACATTGAAGTAAACACTTCCTCAAATCCAAGGGTAACTTGTGAACCACACACCATGCTTGAACATGATCTAGAATATTCCTCAAACACCTTGTAATCCAACTAAATCCTTTGCAACTACTTCCACCTGAAGAATGTACAAGTGTGTAGAATAAAAAAACTCTACCATACACTATTACTTGAAAAACCATCTTCCAAAGCACCAAACCTAAAATCCTCTTAACTGAGGTAAAATACCAACACCATCAACATACCTTTATAATTGAAAGACTTGAAGTATAACTGTGAAGAAACGTGGAGTAGAAACATTTCTCCCAAACACCTTTGTAGTGCACAACCACACACTAGTGAACACAACTTCTACTACATGATGATCCAACACACCAACTCTTGAATACAACACTTTTGTACACTTATCACAAACATATCCAAATCTCATAGGAAGATCTTCAACCTAGAAGAAATGCAGAGAAAAACCAGAACACAACTTTGTTACCCAAAATACCACTACAACACACTATTTCCTCTTTTTTATCAATTTTTCTCAAAAGCACTTGGAAACCAAGCACCAAAGACACATCCTCATAATCTTCAACACTTCCACAACCATAGAGAAAGATTATCAAAGAAACACTAGAGGTTGACACTAGTAGCTTTACTAGTGACAACATAATGCAACTAATCAAAGCATCAACTGTACTCTTTCAACCATCCCACTCAACTACAAACATTAATGACAACACCAAATTCTCATACTTGCAACAACAATACAATTGATAGGCTACACCTATTATAAGAGAATCATCAACATACAATTAATTCTAGAAGAATAATAGTACTTGTAGATAGACTTAAAAAATTCATACACTACTCCATCCCAAGAGACAATATATAGGTGATGAAAAAACTAGAAACCATAACATGGTTTTGTAAAACCATGATCAAGGCCAAGAGAGTTATGGAACACAAAATTTTCAAGACACAAATTCAAACATCCCTTTGGTCTTGGTCTTCCGAGTTATTTTTAGGATGTTCCTTACATTTTCTCATATGTCATAAACAAGAATTTTTGAACACACAAATTTGGGTTCCCTACTTTTTTGAATTGACTCATTCAAATATATTTCATGAGAAGTGTTTAAACCTATGATAATACTAGTCACGACTCTAATGTAACCCCTGTCTTACATGATATTACATCTCTTGATAATTTTTCATAAGTAAATCATGTAATGATGAATTAAACACACCATCTAGGATTTTGAGACAAGCAAAAGAGTGCCATTCACCTCAATATGAGACAATATATTCCTCATGTGAGGATAAATTCATTAAAGATTAAAAAAGTTCCACCTCAAAGTGGAATTCCAACTTCTCCATGTAAGGATAAATGGCACTAAAGATGAAGTAGTAAATGCATACAAAGTATAATATATTAGACATAAGGAATGCAAGGTTGAAACACATTTTCCCAATATCTCCATATAAAAATTTAAGAGCATCTATGATGCATAAGAGATTTGTAAGATATAGTTTCACTTGTTGACTAACTTATGATGTAAGTTATGAAATATTATAATGCATCTTTGATAGAGATAATAGAGCCAAAATGAAGCACCCAAGTTTATGAGTGGATTATGATGAGCTTATGACAAGTGTAAGGAATATTTTATTTTTACCCTATGGATTCATCTAAGTATTTAAGAATTGGATTTTGGATAGGGACATGGGTGCCAAATTTTAGTTTTTTTATATCATTCTTTCATAATTACTATTTGAGGCCTTCATTTATTGCTTTTCCTATTTATTGGGTGCTTGATATGGAGTTTCTTAGTGATTTTTGTATGTACTATTTGTTGAATGCACAAGAAAATTGAGTGGGGGGTGAATTAGTTGTACCTTAAAGCTTCAAAACAAATTTAGATCCACATTCATTCATTTAATCATTAATATATTATAATGATTTAGTATGAAAATAAAATAACAAAAATTGAATCAAATCAACACCATGCATAAGAGAACACTAGATTATGTGGAAAACACAAGATTGGAAAAACCACAATGATGATTAGCTCACAATGTAAAGTAATATCAACACCAAATACAAAGGGCTGACTCTCAGAGGGCTCACTGCCCAAGGAAGGAATGGTCACTGCCAAAGGGTCACTTCTAGAATAGAAAAGAAGATAGAGAAGAATGTTACATAGAGAAATCCATCTCAATGTAACAAAGAAACCCACTAAAATATAACCAACACTTTCACAACTTAACTAAAGAATTGTAAACACCTTTTTCTCACTACATCCAACAATCTAATACATAAAATATCACATTGCACTTCTCAAATTCACACTCTAACCCTCTTCAATTCACATCATTCACATTATACTTATCTTCTCATCCCTCAATAACCCAACTCATATTTATATGATCTTCAACCTTGAAAACATTCTCCAAGGGTAGCTTATGCACATCAACCATGCAAATTCAAATTAGGTTGGCACAAAAACACTTCCATGGTGGATAGAAGTGAAGGTGGACCATACCACTCCTTATCTATGACCCAAAACTTTAACACCACGCTACAACACACTTCTAAAAACAATAAAAATCCACCACAATTAGTGTAAACAACAAGGTCAGTTGTTACCTATGTAAACAAATGTCACCTAAACACAATTTGGAATATTCCAAAAATACCCTAAAAACCAACAAACTCCTTCATAAACTTACACCTGAAGAATGTACACACCCAATACACATACAACGTAACTTAAAAAAATGAATTTAGAAGCACCAAACCTCAAACAACTTCAACTGAAGAAAGATACCAATCATATTAGCACACCTTGAAATCTACAAGATCTAAAACCATACTATGGGGAAACACAAAGCAAAAACATTTCTCCCAAATACCTCTATAATACACAATTCACACACTAGTGAACACAACTTTTTCTATACAACAATCCAACACATTAAATTTTGGATAAAACACATCTAAAAACCTCTAATAAAAATATCGAAAGCACATAAGTAGATATTCAACCTAGAAGAAATGTGGAGCAACACTAGAACACTATTCTGCAATCTAGAACGACACTGCAACACAATGTTTCCTCTTTTTATCAAATTTTCTCAAAAGAACTTAGAAAACAAGCACCAATAACACATCCTCATCATCTCCATCACTTCTTCAAACATAGAAAAAATATTATCAAAGCAATAGTAGAGGTTCACACTAGTATCTTACTAATGACAACATAATGCAACTAATCAAAACATCACCAATGGAACTACACACACTCTTGCAAGAATATCATTCTCATATAGTTGACACCAATGACAACACAATCTTGTTGAAATCAATGAAAACAAAATATTGTTGAAATCAACTTCTCATACTTGCAACAATCTCCCCCTTTGTCATTGATGGCAACAGAAGATGTGAAAGACCATCAACAACAAACACACACAAAATCTCTACTCCATACCTATTTCCTTTTCTCTTTCCCCCCCCTTTCACAACATACTTATTACTTTCTCCCAACTTATTTATTTCATATGTCACACTCTCCCCCTTTGTACATGATTCTTTTTCCCTTTATTTTTCACATTACTCTCTCTCCCTTAACTATCTTCTTTTTCACATGAATCTCTCCCCCTTTGACATTAATGGAAAAGGACAAAATATTTTTATTGCTTGAGTTTCTCCTTTGACATCAATCAACCTTCTCACAATTGCTCTGCAATTCATATTTCTTTACTACTCAGTATACTCCCCCTTAGGATCACACACCATACTGCACCAATCAACAACCACTGCATAATGATGACACTCAGTCCCCTTGACTGCAGCAACCAACAATGCCACTACCTACTCCCCCTGAGAGGTAGCCACCAACATCAGTCTAGACCAAAGGATGCATCTTGAAATCCACTTGAACTGGTGCATCTCCTTATGCATCTAGTTCAAATAAGGAGGGGAAATAACCCCCAAATTCTCCCAAAGATACTCAAATATATCCTTAGGAAAAGCCTTAGTGAATATATCAACAACTTGATCCTTTGTAGGCACATACTCAAGATTTAATTCATTCTCTACAACCTTCTCTCTCAAAAAGTGATATTGAATTGAGATATGTTTTGTCCTTGAATGCATTACCAAATTCTTTAAAATATTGATAGCACTTGTGTTGTCACAAATGATAGAAATCGGTGCATCATATACTACCTTGATATCCTCTAATATTTTCCTCATCCATAATAATTATGTGCAACATGATGTTGCTACAATGTATTTTTCCTCTATAGTAGAGAAAGATAACTAAATCTTATTTCTTGCTTATCCATGACACTAATATGCATCCAAGAAAGAATGGACCACCACTTTTATTTTTCCTATCATCCACACAACCAACCCAATTTTCATTTGTGTAAGCACTCAGAGTAAAATTAGTATCCTTTGGATACCAAAAGCCATGATCCAGAGTGCCCTTCAAGTATCTTCAAATATCCTCTTTATTGCTGCAACATGTGACTCTAGGATTTTCTTGAAATCTAGCCATAAGATAAATCGCATGCATGATATCCAGTCTAGTAGTAGTTAGATATAGTAGTCCACTAATCATTGATCTATACTTGCTTTGATCAGCCCTAGGATATTCATCATTGTTTCTTAGCTTGCAACCAGTAACCATATGAGTACATACCAATTTAGAATCTTCCATTCTAAACTTCTTCAACATTTCCTCTACATACTTTGATTGTGAAATAAAAATGCCTTTATTTGTATGATTTTTTTGGAATCCAAGGAAGAAATTCATCTCCCCAAACATAGACATTTCAAACCCTTTTTGCATTTATTTTGCAAACTTCTTGCACATAGCTTCATTTCCTCCAAAGATTATGTCATTAATATATACAACCACAATCAAGATTTGATCTTTTTCAACTTTAAAGTAAAGATTGCTATCTGTGGTACCTTTATTGAATCCTTCTATCAAATACTTATCCAACCTTGCATACCAAGCTCTAGGAGCTTGCTTCAATCCATATAATTCCTTCTTCAATCTACAGACCATATCCAATTTGTTTGATAACTAAAATCCCTCTGGTTGTTCTATGTATACCTTTTCTTCCAATTTTGCATTCAGGAAAGCAAACTTCACATCCATTTGATAAACTTTGAAATCCTTATGTACTAAAAAAGACAAAAACATACTTATAGCTTCCATTCTTTCCACTAGAGAAAATGTCTCCTCAAAATCTATTCCTTCAACTTGTGAGTAGCCTTTACACACAAGCCTTTCCTTATTCCTTACCACTTCTCCATTCTCATTTAGTTTGTTTCTGAATACCCACTTAGTTCCAATCAAATTTTTATTTCCTAGTCTTGGGACAAGTTCCGAAGTTTGATTCTTCTCAATTTACGATAACTCTTCTTCCATATCCTTGATCCAATGTTCATATTTGCATCCCTCAACCACTATTTTAGGTTCAACTTCAAAAATTAAACATAGATTTACTTGTTCTTCAATAACTTTCCTTCTTGTTAGTACACGTTTACTCTTATCTCCAATGATCTGATCTTCAAAATGATTATTTTCCACATACTTAAGAGTTTTAGGAGTCCTTTTCAGAGCTTATTCCTCTTCAATATGCACTTCTCTTTCTCTTTCTTCTTCTTTGCAAGAAGAGTCATCTGATTCATATCCATTTATCATCATCAAATTCTTTTGTAAATCTTCATCAACCTTGACACTTTCACTCTCAACAATCTTTCTCAATTTCTTGTTGTAGCATTGTTAATCTTTGCTTCTAGTAGAATATCCAAGGAAGATACCTTCATCATACCTTGCATCAAACTTTCCTAAGTTATCTTCATCTCTTTTGATATAACATTTGCTTCCAAACACTCTGAAGTATTTGACAAAAGGAATCCTTCCATACCATAGCTCATAGGGAGTCTTTCTGTTGTTTGCTCTTGATTGAACTCTGTTAAGTATATAGACAATAATATGAGTTGCTTCTTTCCAATAGAATTTTGATATATTTTCCTCTTTCATCATTATCCTTGCAACTTCTTGAACAATACTATTCTTTCAACCACTCCATTCTGTTGAGGAGTCCTAAGGGAAAACAAGTGCCTCTTTATGCCATGATTCTCACAAAATATGTTAAACTCATTGGAGGTGAACTCTCCACCTCTTTCAAATCTCAAACATTTTATTTTCATATCCATTTCATTTTCAACCATAACTTTGAATGCTTTAAACTTGTCTAGGGCTTCAAATTTTTCTTTGAGAAAAGTAACCCATGTCATTCTAGAATAATCATTAATTAATAACATGAAATACCTTTCACCTTGAAGAATTCTTACGTTTGTAGGGCCAAAAAGATGTATGTGTACCAATTCCAATAGTCTGATAGTAGATTGTTATTTGAATTTGAAGCTTCTTCTTGCTTGCTTTCCAATTTGACACTCTTTATAGAAAACATTGATAGGCTTTGTAATATTTGGAATATCTCTCACAACTCTAACTAAACTGATTCTTACTAGGTTGTCAAAATTGATGTGACAAATACTCTTGTGCCATAACCAAATTTCATTAATCTGAGTAAAAAAGTAGTGAAGATCAACACCCTTGATTTGATAAACATTTCCATTTGTTCTTCTAGCAACAACCACAGTTCTAGATCCTTTTTTGACCTTACATTCATCATCCTAAAATATAAGATTGTATCCTTTGCTACACATTTTTCCAACACTCAAGAGGTTATGCCTTAAACCCTTAACATAGTAGACATCATCAGTATTATGCTTTCCATGAAAATTGATAGAACCTTTTCCACATATCTTAGCAGATGGATCATCACCAAATCTAACACATCCTCCATATTTTTCAAGTTTAACAAACTTACTCTTGTTGAATTGGTCATATGATTAGAGCATCCACTATCAATGATCCAATAACACTTCTCCTATTTAGCATGAAAAGAAAATACCAAAGTACCTTCAACCTTATCCTTTGTCTCTAGATGGCTTTCCTTCACACATCTCTTAGAGTTAGAAGAAATAAATTCATCTTTTAAATTCATGAACAAGTATTCATCATTTTCATCTCCATAATCAAATTAATCATTAGAAATACTTGCATCTTCTCTAACATGATAAGTTTTCTTAATCATCTTACCTTTTTTCTCCTTATTTTTGTTATTCGAAGCTCTATTTAGACAACTTGAAGCATAGTGACCTATCTTTCCACAACTGAAAAAATAGAAAGTAAACTTACCATTGTACTTACCAATACCCTTCTTCATTATCCTTACAAAGTTAGCTTCTATATCATCAAGATCCTCTTGATTTGATTCCTTGATCTCCTTTGATTTTCCAGCCTTAAAAGAAGTCTTAACTTTTGCACCACTATTTGTACCAAATTCTCTCATCTCAAAAGCAGTTAAAGAACCATACAACTAATCTCTTGTATATTGATTTAGATTTACAAATTCCTCAATAGCAGAAACTTTGACTCTAAGAATTAGGAAGAGTTCTAAGAATTTTCTTTACCTCTTTTGGTTCTTTGAGTTCTCCACCAAGACCTTTGATGGAACTGACAACTTCATCTACCCTTTGCATATAACTTGTAACATTTTCTTCTTTAGACATATGTAGGTACTCAAACAAGATCTTCAAATTTTGCACCTTAGCTTCTTTGACCTTGTCATCTCCTTCATAAATGCTTTCCAACTTTACCCAAATATCTTTAGCAATTTTCATACTCATCACTTTCACTAATTCAGAATTAGTAAGACTATTTAAGAGAGCATACCTTGCATTACCATTGATTTCATAGGCTTGAATCTCATCAGTAGTACTTGGACCATTTTTAGGTTTAGTGTATCCATTCTTAACAGAATTCGAGACATCAATTCCAAGATAAACTAGAAAACCTTCCATCCTTGTCTTCCATAATGCATCATTTGTCCCATCAAACACAAGGATCTCTTTCTTGTGTGCCATTCCAGATCTACCTCAAGTGATTAAGATTTCTTCCAAGGAACTTGGATCTGATACCAATTGTTGAATACATAAGACAACTGAGAGGGGGGTGAATTAGTTGTACCTTAAAACTTAAAAGCCCTCACAAACATTCAAATCCACATTCATGCATTTAACCCTTAATTTATTATAAATTTGATTTAGCATGAAAAAAAAATAGAAACTAAATCAAATCAACACCATGCACAAGAGAACACTAGATTTAAGTGGAAAAACAAATATGGGAAAAAATATGGTGAGGATTGGCTCATAATATAAAGTAATATCAACACTGAATACAAAGGGCTCACTACCAGAGGGCTCACTGCCCAAGGAAAGAAAGGCTCATTGCCAAAATAGAAAAGAAGAATGTTACACAGAGAAATACATCTCAATGTACTAGAGAAATCCACCACAATATAACCAATTCCTTTACGCAAAGAAATACATCTCAATGTTACACAAAGAAATACATCAATGTAATAGAGAAATCCACCAAAATATAACTAACACCTTTGCAACTTAACTGAAGAATTGTAGACACCTTTTGTTCACTGCATCAAGCAATCTAACACATGAAAGCTCACACTAGGCTCCTAAAATTATAACTCTAACCCTCTACAATTCGCATCCTTCACATCATACTTATCTTCTCATCCCTCAACAACTCAACTCATATTTATATCATCTTCAACCTTGAAAAACATTCTCCAAGGTCAGCTTATGTACATCAACCATGCAAATTCAAATTAGGTTAGCACCAAAACACTTCCGTGGAAAATAGAAGTGAAGGAGAACCACACCACTCCTTATCTGGACCCAAAACTATAGCACAACACTACAACATGCTTCTACAAACAATACACATCCACCACAATTAGTGTAAACAAAAAGGTCGACCGTTACCCACGTAATCACCATTAAAATTTTAAGCATGCACTTCCTTTGATCCAACAACAACTCGTAAACAAAAATTTCACCTAAACACAATTTGGAATATTCCACAAATACCCTAAAAACCAACAAACTCCTTCACAACAAATTACACTTGAAGAATGTACACACCTGGTACACATACACTCTAACTTAAAAAAGTTGACTTCAAAAGCACCAAACCTCAAACAACTTTGATTGAAGAAAGATACCAATCATATTAGCACACCATCATATTTGCAAGATCTAAAACTAAACTACGGGAAAATATAGAGCAAAAACATTTTTTCTAGATACCTTTGCAATACATAGTTCACACATTGGTGAACACAACTTTTTTTGTACAATGATCTAGCACACCAAATTCTAGATACAACACCTTTGAACACCTCTGATAAACATATCTAAAATACATAGGAAGATCTTCAACTTAGAAGAAATACAGAGCAACACTAGAACACTATTCTGCAATCTAAAATGACACTACAACACTCTATTTCCTCCTTTTATCAAATTTTCTCAAAAGCACTTGGAAACCACGCACCAAGAACACATCCTCATCATCTCCATCACTTCGTCAACCATAGATAGAAGCTTATCAAAGAAACACTAGAGGTTGACACTAGTAGCTTACTAATGACAACATAATGCAACTAATCAAAGCATCATCAATGCAATAACACACACTCTTGCAACAATCTTCTTCTCATACATTTGACACCAATGAAAAAACAAGCTTGTTGACATGAATGACAACACCACCTACTCATACTTGCAACACTATTATGCTTCCAAAATTGATCTAAATCTCTTGATGGTGATACTCCTATAAAGGCTTAGACTCTACAAGTGTATTGCAATTGTTGATTATTGAATGACACATTGAGATTATTTGGAGTTTGAGGTTTTCTATTGAGAGGGTCTTCCCATGTAAATCACTTTGTTATAATATATTTATTTTTTATTTATTTAATTTTAATTATTTGACCAATTTAATTTTTTGCACCTACCTCCTCCTATAGATTAGTGTAGGAAGTGTATTTAACATCTCTACTTCCTTTCAAAGAACATGATATGAACACACTACAAATTGTATCCAAAATTTCTCAAAAAAATTGCACAATTACGATTATACTGCATATTCACATTTTCCATACTTTTATAAAATTATACTCATAAAAAAGATAAAAAACAAAATATATGTAAATAAAAAAGATGCAAAAATACATGATACAAAAAATCATAAGTTTGTATCATTATCTTAACCTTGATCTTCTCTAATTTATAGTTTTCATAATATCTAGTGAGAGATTGTTTGTATCCATGCTTCAAGCTTCTTCAAAATTTTCTATTAAAACTACATTAAAATAATATATGGTTTATTCTCAATTGCTAGATAAACTATTCAATTTCTCTATATTTTAGCTATATGTTGCTCTCCATTTATTAAATCCCCTTTTTGTCAAATCCATGGTACACTCTTTTCAACTGACCATACTCATATGCCAATATTTGTTCAATTATTATAGAAGTGGTAGCTTATTTTACCAAAGCAAAAGACTTGAAAAATATTTATTTTTGAACATTAGAAAAAAATAATTATTTATACTTTGTATATTTTTAATGCATAAAAATAATTTGACATGAATGCTATAGTCTCACTAATGAATTTCAACTTTATGCTTTGGTTAAAATCTTATACTTGGCTAACACTAGAACATACTACTACTAGATTGCTTGCTAGCATATATTGTGGTGGGAAATCAATTTTATCCTTCGTGAATTTGAGGAAATTTAAATCTACCAACCTGGTAATAGATATATTTAGTTTAATGTATGTGTCAATAATTTGTGTACACATCTAGCATGGAAGTGAAGTTAGTTAAATCTAACCAAACCGAATTAAACTCCCCTTTTCATATCTTTCAATGTATGTCGATAACATGTTGCAAAACTTATTTTGGTTTGGGTGTTCATTAGAGTGGTTCATATTTTTAGTTGTACAAATAATAGATTCATTATGTAGATTTTTAAGTAAATTTGATGGCACATACTCACCCTTTCTCACTTCCTCTGACACCAATCTAAAGCAAGATGTCTCAGTCTCTTTCCTATGTTTCAACCTTAATATGTCACTCTACACAAAGGTTCCTCATCCCAACTCAAGACAAGGAATATCAAAGTAACCGTAGGTCATTAATGAAAGTATTAAAGGAATTCATTCTTAGTTTCAAAAGGTAACAAAAATATGCAACATAGGCTTAACCACAATCGACATGAACCATTATAATGTTTATAAGTGAATACTAACCAAGCTCCAACAAGAATAACTAACAAACAATAATGACAACTAAACATGAATTTATTCCTTTCACCAACATGGATTACATTGACTACATGTATTCATAGAATGCATAATTTTATCTATCATTCACACACTACCTTCATCTATCTGCTCATGCCCTGACATCTTACACTTAACTAACCCCTTCCTCTTTAGATTACATTGGATCTCTTCTTTAGAACAAACAAAAGAAACTAAGATTCCCTTATTTGCATCTTCTTCTCTTCCCTACTGACCAATATCCGTTAATTAATTATTGCGCAACTATCTCTTCCCTTCCATCTGACGTGGGTACCCTCTGCTCTTGGCAACTTGCACCCAATTCAAGGAACATTTAAATTTTATCTTAAATTCAATCACTATTGAATTCTACCTTCTCTCCGTTCTCTTCTTGCTTCTCACCTTCACATATATATTTCTCCTTTCCCTATACGTTACTCCCCACTATACTTGTCACCCTTGCCAATTTCCTTTTTTTTCCTAAAATTGACTTCATTTTGTGACCGATGGATTAGTACAGGTTAACCACACTTGATCCATGAGGAATTGAAGTGCAATTTAGCCACTAAACCCTAGTCCCAATAAAATCATTGAATGCAAATCGAAGTGGAAGCCATTAAAAATTAACATGTTAAACTACAAAAACTTTAGAAATACCTACTCTAATCCATTAAAACTTATTCTATTGGGGGATTGGTGTTATGTAGATGTGAAACGATGTCCCTTTCCCAATCCTGTGGGTAAATGAGCTTGTTCCAATTAGTTTTATTGAAGAAGACTGATGGAACCACTATGAGATGTGTATGAAAACATGATTTAAAGCTAAATTAACATGATGAAAGCTAATTAAACATGATTTTATGCTAAATTATGAAGATATACAAATGCTAAGATAAAAATTCAAAATCCTAATTTATAAACAAGCTAAGATGGATGCATGGAAGCCATTAATGTAAGCTTAAAGATATTATGCAACTAAAAATAAAATAAAAAAGCTAAAATTAAGTAAAGTATGAGTGTGGATGCAAATGATTTCAAGAACATAAGTTTTCAATTGAAAGATGGATGCATTTGTCTCTAAATAGTGATCTATTTATAGGAGAGCAAATTAAGAATGAAAGGTTAAGATCAAAATGATTAATCAATGGTCCAAGTTGAAGGGGATGAGAGGCATGGATCATGGATTCTCATCAATGGATGGGAATGCATGATGAGATTTAATCAAGGGTTCACACTTGCTGAGAAAACAAACACACTTTTGACCTACTCACACAGGTCAAAGGTAACTTGCTCAAAAGGTTAAAGGTTTAGCTTGTTCAAGAAGCCAAGTGAGTTGATTGGAGGAGATAGAATATTCCTTATAATTTCATTTGAGTGAGGGAAACATATATTTTACAAATTAAAACAAAGTTTTAATTGTGCAAAAAGGGGATAAGGAATATTCCCTTTGCTTAGAGGAAAATTAGTTTAATTGCTAATTAAACAAGATTTAATTTATGGAATTAGGGGATTAGAAGAATTAAAGTGATATTCATTAAATTAGATGATTTAATAAATGTGGGAGAGGTGAAATGATATTTAATTAAATAACTTAGGGTTATTTAATTAAATAAGATGACTTAGGGAATTAAATTAAATATTTTGATTTATTTAATTTAATTAGATGGAGTTTTATTGTGAAAAGAGATGAATTAACCTGATTAAATTAATTAGGCCAATAGATGAAAATGATGCAATTAATTAATTAGCTAGGATAATTAAATAAATTAAGCGAAAAGAAGATGGGTTAACGAGGAAATGATGTTAGTAAATCTATTTTAAGTGTATGATATCGATTAGGAAATTTTTTAAGAGGATGGGTTTGAGGACGAAATGATGTTAGTTAGCCAATGTGATCCATCGAGACATTTTTAGGTGTCTATATTTTGCCCCTCTTTGAAGAAATGTACTTGTTGAATTGGTTCAAAGACTGATATTGATTTTGATGCTGATGACAATGTAGAAACAAATATCAATGATCTATTTTAGATGTTGATAGCCAAACTAAAGTTGATTGATCTGATTGATTGATTGAGAACATTGTTGAGGATTTACAACAATTCCAGGATTGTGTTGAATAACATGAGGATTGATAGGGAACTATATATCCCTACGAAGGTTGATTGGATAGATTGATCAATATTTGCTAGCAAGGCTAGGAACAAAATTTTTAGATGATTTGACATTGATATGATCAAAAGATGGTTGGTTTCCCCCTTGAGAGATCGATTAGAGAATAAAATGTTTCAATCAGGCTCACGATAGGTGAAAATCAAACTTATGCTTGAAATGCTTGAGATTTTAGGTTGCTTTTGAATCAATGAGCTGCAAATTTTCAGATTGTTGAGCTGAAGATGATATAGATGCCCCACTATGCCCTAGTGGAAGAGGGATTGCTGGTAAAGAGGATGAAAAATAGTTCTTGGAAATCTTAAATGTTGATGTAGACAGATTTCATGATGTATAGACAATCATCAGCTATGGGTAGCCTCATGTATATGTCGATGTAGATCACATAGATTTGATGCTTGGATAGAATTGTTAGTAAAGATAAAAGAATAAGAAGAATAAGACGAATGGATTGACCATTAATTTTGAGATTGATTCAAAAAGATCCAACAAGTCCATGATCCATCGAGACTTTATTAGGGATGGTGACGAGACAATGCAAAATGTAGGATGAAAATGTAGTATGAGGAGATGCTCATACTTCAGGATTGGGATTTTCCATCGTTCCTTATTGTTTGATATAACATATAGACATGATGCATCAATGTATTGATAACTAGGATGGTGTTGTATAGTGTAATGGACTTTGAATCGACAAATGGATATGATAGTTCTTGTTCACACCTTGACATATAGAAACCTCATTGGAATGCAAGTTAGAAGCTTAGAATATATTGGACCAAAGCATATGCAATAGTCAACAAGATACTCCAAACGACCTTCCCACACACAATTAAGCAAGTATGCACCAAGATTAGTTTACAAGAGTATCCACAAGTATGCACCAAGATTATTTTACAAGAGTACCCAAAAACACAAAAAATGAAAGATAATGATCGATTCCCCATTCCTTTCTCTCTAAATCATTTTTTTAGACATCATCAAGAGGTCCTTAGAATGAACCATTCAGATAAATCATAAGAAAATATCAAAGACAAACAATCAATGTTATCTATAGCTCTTGCCTAGTTTAATTTTAGCTAAGGTGATGTCTGATACTGATGTCCATCATAGGAAGGATACATCCTAGGACATGTTGATCAGAGTGTTGTTTGATGTTAGGACAATGATGCTAAGATGAGTTGTTGCTATAAACTTCACTAACACATTTACCTATGATTTATAATTTTAGGTTCACACTTTATGACTTGCTATTTTTTTTCTACTTGTTTTTCCAAAGGTTGAAGGTGCTAAACGTTTATTATGGGTGAAGGTTTATTGTAGGTGAAAGCAAAATGGGATGGATGGGTTTTGGATCTTCTAGATTATTTCAATGTTTTTGGTATTTTGAAAATGTTTGGAGGCTATTTTTGGTCTTTTAAAAAGTTTATGCGAATGTTTAGGGTTTTCAATTTTCTGAGGTTGTTTAGGGTTTTTTGAATGTTTTGAGGCTTTTTAGGTCTTTTGAATGTTTTCTATTATTTTTTTGTTTTCCATTTTTCCAATGTTTTTATGTTTTTTGAGATATTTGGATGTTTTTTTGTTTTTGAATATTTGAATGTTTAGGGATTTTCTAAGAATTTTTGAGTTTCAACCAAGAAACTAACCTAAGAGACCTATCCTACGGGCCTCGAGGGCTGATCAAAGATTAACCTTGCCTACGTTATACACACAGAGACCACGTAGTTTGACTAACTCGACCCATTTACAAGATGAAGCTATGAACAGATGAGAGACACTAGTTTATTATGATGGAATTTTAAAGGAATGACCTAGGGTGTCTCGGGGGCACATCAATGATGGCCTTGCCTACGTTCAAGCTCAGAGACTCGTAGTTTAACAAGAAGATTCTATTTTTTGGATTTTTTGATGTTCAAACTTTTTAGGGTTTTTTGATGTTTTCTAGATGTTTTAGATTTTTCCTTTACAATTTTTTGAATGTTTTTGGATTTTAGCTATATAGGATTTTAGAAAATATTTTTGGATTTTTTGGATAAGATTTTGAGGAAAACGATATCTAGATCATGATGTCGATGTCACGTTATGGGGTATAAGACATGGATCAAGAGTTATTCAAAAACAAGATTGCAATAACCTACCCCTCAGTGTTTATCAATTCTTCATAATGCAATGGATAACCAAGGTAGCTAATGTGTATGCAAAGATTTTGGTAGAGTTTTAGCATGCTAGATATGGGCTATGGGACTTCATGAGATAAAATGGAAAAGAGCCTGTCAAAAGTTTTCCATGAGTAGAGTTGAAGTATATACCGAATCTTTGTCAAGATTAAGATAAAGTGGAATATTTGGATAAATTTGGATTGGATGGATGGATGGAATATTGGTTTTATCATGACATGGATGAGATGATTCTATTTGAGAAGGATCATATAGACGCTCAATTCTACTCATGACACTTGTTTTCTAGGTTTTCATTATAGTACTTGCCCAAAGTGCCACCGTAGTGGTTTTCACTGGAGGACGATTTTTATCTTTACTGTTTTCAATCCTTTTCTTATTGTTTTTGGATTTTTATCATTCTTTTATTTTTTGAGATTTTCTAGAAATGTTAGCCTCATGTTGAACCACCTAGTGGTACTAATGTGGAGGCCATTGTCATAACATGCCAATGATACCCTGCTTGAAGAAGTTTCTTTACTAAGATATGAGCACTTGAATGCAACCTTGAAGAATTTTGATCTGCCTTGTGGATACCAGAATTAACCTTGTCTATGTGTGTACATCATGATAAAGTTCCTTCATAATCCTTATGATGAAGGGTAGCTTCCAACACACGGTCAATGTGAGAATTTGATATTGTGAATGGAATGTATGGTGACATGTATGAAGGAATATGCGATGGATTGGTTGATAGTTTGGAATCTTTGACTCTCCAAACTAGGGAAGATGGGAGATGATGGATGGGGATGGATGGGGATGGAGGTTTTCATGGAATTAGGACCAACCACTATATATACTTTGTTCTTTGCTTGAGAAACTTGCTTTTTCTTTTGATGGATACATTTCCCTTTTTGATTTTTCCCCATAGTTTCTTTGACTAATGGAGTTTTGGAGGGATAATTTTCTTTATTTTTCTTTGGTATCCATTTGTACTTGGAATTTCATTTTTGCTTCATTGCTTCATTTTCTTTGATGATCTTCAGATTTCTTTGATAGGAATTCTTCTTTTTGCATTGGTCCCAATTTGCATATGAGATGATGGGTGAATGCCAACTCATGATACGACTAGTTGTGATGAGGGCGCAACCCGAGACTTAGAAAATAACCCACAAACAAGAGAATAATTTTATTATTCAGAAAATGGAGCTTCTTACATGTAGAGGATCTCAAATCCTCAAGTTCTACAACACATGCAAGTTACAGAAAACTACAGAATTACCCTTTCGCAATATGTGAGCTTGTCCCCAAAAAGTTACCCAAAAATTAGAAACCCGCCAATAAATAGAGCTCCTCTTTAGTTTGGAGCCAAAAAAACATTCAAATTTTAGTTTAGGTGGTTTGGCGCCGAAAAATTACAAATTGAAGTTCAAATTTCAAAAGAACATTTGCAATTGTATCTTCTAGAAAGTGCGCCAACTTCCCAGGGCCATAACTTTTGATTCGGGACTCCGATTCGTGAACCGTTTGAACTGTTGGAAAGGTCTCGAAGTCAAGAACGTGCTTGAAATCCGCTACACCAATTTTGACAAGTTTTAGGGCCAATCTAGGAACTCTAAGTGCCTCAAATCTAACTCAGGAGATTTTTAGGTGCAAATATGGGAAACTAAAATTGCAATATCTTTCAACCCAGGAATAGAAAATGAAAACTGTAAATTGGGAATTTCATTATGACGAAAAGGGTATCCAAAAATGTAAAAACATCTAAAAATTGAGAAACTTGAAATTTAACTATTTTTGGGTGATGCAAGATTGCCCTTACACTACTGGATGCTCCTGCATCAGACACCTAGGGTAATTTGAGAAGTGACCCTGTCACGTCTCAGATGGTGGAGGAAAAACCAAATGGTCAACCTCTACCTTAGGCAACCAGGATGAATCTTCAACAGGCCTTCCTTTCCATTTCACCAGATATTCTTCATACTGCCTGTTCCTGGTACTCCTTCCCACAAGACTATCTAGGATTTCTTCAATCTCCTCTTTTTCTGAAGTAGGTGCTGGAATCCCACACTATTCCATTGTTGGTACTTCCTCTGTGCCACCTTCATGATACTCTATCAAATCTGAAATGTTGAACATAGGGGAAATGCTGAATCCATCCGGCAACTCTACCTCATATGCATTCCCTGAATCATACCTCTTCAAAATTCTACAAGGACCAAACTTCTTCATCTTTAATTTGTTATATGTTCTCACTAGAAACCTTTCTTTCCTCAAGTGGACCATCACTTCATCACCAATCTAAAACTCCTTATACCTCCGCTTCTGATCCGCCTTAGCCTTATACTGCATATTCATCTTGTTAATATGTTCTCATACCTTCTCATGTATATCCTTGATGTGTTCTGCAAAATCTTCGGCTTCAGCACTTATTTTCTCCTCGTGGTCCATCTTCCTCAATTCTGGAGCTGTT
>VDFB02373365.1:311871360-311981409 GCA_007258455.2 Sequoia sempervirens | reverse complement strand
AATAATGGATCCACATATTGATAAAATTTTTAATATTATTAGAGGAAATGTTTATGTGTCTACAATCTATAGTAATGTTAAAGGCATAATTATTGTTGTATAATCGAGTGAGGTCATTGATTAGGAAGGAATATACAACCAATAACTATTTTTGATAAAAGAAGAAATCACCCAAGCCCACTGCCACTCTAAGGGAAATTCGTGTTCACATTTTAAAAGTCATGGAAGGAAGTTCAAATTTTCCTAGTCAAACAAGAAAGCCATCCCATTCAAAAATTTTGATCATAGATGAAGAAAGATGTTGGGTGATCTACACAAGAGGAATTCACCCGCAAGACAGAAAAGGAGGAGATGGATTTAGTTTATAAAACCCACAGTTTGCATTATGCTTTTGGTCTGCCTTCTCCATGTAAGTAGTTTTTACGAGATTTTTTTTTGTTATTTTAGGTTGCTCGATCAACATAATTTGTTGTAGAAGCTGCGACTAATAAATACTTAAGAATCACTACCAAATAAGTTAGATTGCATATTGGGTTGCAAGTTTGAAAGAGGAGTTTGTAGTCCAACCAGTATAAGAACAGGCACAAATAAAACAATAAAAACATAATAGCAATAATAAATAGGGAAAAACTTAATAAATCTCAAAAATATTATATTTATCTAACTTGAATTATATTTCAACCAAAATATCATGTACAATAGCTTTGCACAATCACACATATATAGATAAAAAAAAATTGAAGCCTAGAAGCTTCCAACTTTCTTGATAATTCTATATTTTTAATTCTAAAAGGTTGTAATGTTCTTTTTCTAAAAATAGCTTTATTGAAGAATATTGTTTATAGAAACCTCTAGAAAAAATCTTCCTTTTCCTTGTGAAAAATATAGAAAAATATTTTCCTCTTTTGTAGACAATCAAGATTACTTTCCTTAACATGCCCCCTTAAGATTGGCTAGAATAATACAAAGAGAATACAAAGGAGAGGAGAAATACAAAGAAGAGGGGAAAATTATACTACTATCCCACCTTAATGTTCACCTCTATCATACCAAGCATTCCTCTTAATTTTATGAATTTGGCTTTAGTCATACTCTTAGTGAATATACCAACTATTTATTCTTCACTTGGACAAAATTGAAGATTGACAATGCATGCTTGAACAAGATCTCGAATGTAGTGAACATCAATGTCAATATGCTTTGTTTTATAATGAAAAACTAGATTTTTGGCAACCTGTATGGTACTTTGATTGTCACAATACACTGTACTAGCTAAATTTTGAGGAAAACCAAGCTCAAATAAAAGATTTTGAACCCAAACTGCTTCCTTGCCTGCTTCTTTTGGTGCTCTATATTCTACTTCACATGAAGATAATGATGCAATTGTTTGTTTTTTGCTACTCCAAGTAATATGACTTGACCCAAGCTGAAAAATATAACCACCATTAGATTTCCTATCATCTATATCACCTCCCCAATCTGAATCTATAAAGCTAATCAAAGAAACTGAGGACTTGTAACTATAATGTATGCCATAGTAAATGGTTCCACAAATGCATTGTAAAATCCTTTTGGCAACACCCCAATGACTTTCTTTTGGTTCCTACATAAATCTTGATATTCATATTGACTACAAAACAAATGTCTGGTCTAGAATGTGTTAGATAAACCAAGCTACCAACAAGTTGTCTATATAAAGTAGCATCCACCTACTTGGAGGTACATTCCTTAGTAAGCTTAACTCCAGATTGGAAAGGAGTAGGGGTTGGCTTGCATTCAATCATTTTAAATTTTTCTGAAAGATCCAAAGCATATTTTGTTTGATAAATAAACAACCCATCATGAAGCCTACTAATTTGCAAGCCAAGAAAATAATTTAGTTCACCCAAATCACTCATATGAAATGCCCATTTCATATCTGATTTCAAATCATTAATTAACCCAATATTTGGTCCAACTATGAGTAAATCATCCACATAAACTGCAATAAGAATAATTTCATTTTTCACTCTCTTCACATAAACATTTGGATCTGATTTACATTTTTTAAATCCATAAAGCTGAAAATACCTGTCAATCTTCTCATTCCATGCTCTTGGTGCTTGTTTAAGTCCATAAAGTGAATTCTTTAATCTGCAAACAAGATTAGGATGTTGTTGATCTACAAAACCTGGTGGTTGATCCATATATATTTCTTCATATAAATGTCCATTTAGAAAAGCATTTTTGACATCCATTTGATAAACATGCCACCCAAGACTTGCATCCAAAGAAAGAATAATTCTAACTGTATTCATTTTAATGATAGGAGCGAATGTTTCTTCATAATCAACACCCTCTTTTTGATTGAATCCCTTAGCAACCAATCTAGATTTAATTTTTTCTATAACACCATCTAATTTAAACTTTTTTTTATAAACCCATTTGCAACCAATCACATTCTTACCTTTGGGAAGTGGAACAAGTTCCCAAGATGTACTTTACACCAAAGCATCATATTCTTCTTTCATAGCTTTCTCCCATTCTATCTTCCCTCTAGCTTCCTCATATGAGTTTGGGTCATTAATCTACAATACTTTGGCCATAAAAGCACTACCATTCCTTCCTTGGGTCTTTGAGCCTTGCCTATATATTTCTTCAACACTTCTTATCTTTTGTCTAGCAGAAAATTCATCTTCTTCATCATCACTACCTATAGAAAATGGCTGCTTACAAGCATTAGTTGTTTCATTTTCAATAGTATTATTAGTGCACACCTCATCCTCATCAATGTAGTCTCCATTTCTTTCTAAACTATCAGAAAAATGAGAGGAATTTATTGTTGTAGAGTGAGAGGAAGTGGCAATAAGTTGTGAATGCTCATCAAACTTTACATCTCTACTAGCAAAGAATTTTTTTGTTGTCAAATCATATAACCTGTAAGCCTTTGATTCTTCACTATAACCCATAAAAAAACACTTATTACTTTTTGGTTCTAACATGTGCCTCTTTTCATCAAGAATGTGTGCCCAAGCAATACACCCAAATACTTTATAATACCCAGTGTGAGGTTTCCTACCACTCCATGCTTTTTTAGGGGTGATATTTGTGAGAGCTTTGGTGGGGATTCTATTTACAATATGTGTAGCATAAGAAACAGCCAAACCCCAAAATTTATTATGCAAAATTTTAAAATGCAACATACAACGAACCATAAATCTTAAAGAGTTTTATTCATTCGTTCAACCACCCCATTTTGTTGAGGAGTATAAGGAACTGTTCTTTGCATCTTAATTCCATAATTTTCACAAAATGACTCAAATGCATAATTGCAATATTCACCCCCATTATTCGTCCTTAAGCATTTCATTCTTTTCCCACTTTGATTTTCAACTAATGCCTTAAACTTTTGAAAAACTTCAAATACTTCATTTTCCTTTCAAGAAAGTAAACCCATACTCTCCTGCTATAATCATCAATAAAAGTGAGAAGGTACCTGGCATCTGAAAGTGAAGGATAGCCTGATTCACATAAATCACTATGAATGAGTTGCAACGAATAATTAGCTCTCCATGCTTTACCTGAATCAAAAGGATCTTGATGATGTTTTCCTAACACACATCCTTCAAAAACACCTTCAGAAGCTATTTTTTTTGCTAATCCTCTAACCATATCCATTTTAATCATGTCTTGTAATTTTCTATAATTTATGTGTGCAAGTCTAGCATGCCAAATTTTTGACATATAATCAATATGAGCAATGAAAGCATGAGAGAGTGTGTATTCATCATCAACAAACCCCAAAAATTTAAATAAACTCTCTTCATGATCAACTCTACCAATAGCAATTATATTGCTTGGGTCTTTTTTATCTCTAACAATAACTTGATCAATAGTGACAACAAACTCATATCCAACTTGAACTATTTTATATACTGAAATAAGATTCACCCCTAATCTTTCAACCAGTAAAACATTTTTCAAATACCCATTTGATACATTAACAATCCACGCTCCTAAAACAAGAAGTTTCATTTTATTTCCAATAGTAATTTCTTGATTTGAATTCTTTCATTCATAAAAATAATAAACAATTATCTATCTCCAGTCATCTGAGATGGTGCCCCTGAATCTAAAATCCATTCTTTATTAGAATCTGAAGCAAAGTATCCCCTCTTAACACTAGATTTACACTCGAGTGTAGCAACTACCTCCTCATTTGATTTATTTTCCATTTTTAGGGAGATGGCTATGAAACTATGTTTATCCTTTTTTCCATGCTTAAGCCTTTCTTTCTTGGGCTTGTATTGCTGCCTTTCATTGTCCCTCTTCTTGAAAGAAAATTTCTCCATGTGATTCTCACCTCCACAATACCTACAAATAATGGGTTTTCTTCCAACTTGCTTTTCTGCACCATCATTTCAAGAAAAATGGTTGGAACCTTCATTATTTTGAAATTTATTATTTCCTTTCCAATTCTTTTTTCCATCATTTCTAAAAAAATTACTTTTAGCTGCATATGCATGATTATTCTTAATATATCCTTCTTTAATAAGCTGAACTTCTTCATCTAAAATAGACTTGCAAAATTGATCAAAAGTTTGCTGGGGGTATTGGGATTTAGTTGAAGAACCCTTTTCCTTGATTCCTTAAATACCTTGTATGACTGGGGAAGCTTACTTTCAACCATTTCAATCAACTGGAAATCTTTTTTTTGCATATTCAACACCTATTTTTTTCAACTGAGCATTTAAAAATGTAACTTCATTGAAGTAATCAATCATTTTTTCAAAATCAGATGGATCTAAGTTCATCAATTTTTCTTCTATACTAAACGTGCTAGCAATATCAACATCTTTATAATCTTTTTCTAAATTCTCCCACAGCTCTATTGGATTAACAATATAAAAAAATCTTCTATTTAGATTGGGGCTCAAAACTTTACCAATAATACCTCTTGGATGCTCCAATTTGCATTTCCACAACTCCTTTTCTAATAATAACTCTTGCTTGCTCTAATACTATATAAGAACAAACCCAAAAAAATAAATAAAAATATAACAATAATAATAAATAGGGAAAAACTTAATAAAATTCAAAAAATATTATATTTATCTAACTTGAATTATATTTCAACCAAAATATCATGTACAACAACTTTGTACAATCACACATATATAGATACATAAAATTTGAAGCCTAGAAGCTTCACACTTTCTAGATAATTCTATATTTTTAATTCTAAAAGCCTAGAATGTTCTTTTTATAAAAATAGCTTTATGGAAGAATCTAGAAAAAATCTACCTTTTCCTTGTGAAAACTCTAGAAAAATATTTTCCTTTTTCGTAGACAATCTTACTTTCCTTAACAACAAAGAAATAGTTGTTCCATAAGAAAGAAGGCCGATGATATTAGGAAATCATTGTTCTAAAAGAAAGGAGGTCAATGAGATCGAAGATCATTGTTTGCAAGAAATTAGTTTAAGATACCAATGTGAAGTTGTATGAGTAAGTTAGATCCTAACCTTAGAAAAGGTCATAGTGTTTTGTCAAAAGAAATTATAGACCTTTGTATGAGGAGAGAAAGCATGGACCCCTAAAGGAGTCATAACCAAGTAAATCGGAGTTCAAAACTAGATCGCCACATGATAATAGGCACTGTGTAGGAGAGAAGCCCACAAAAGTCCAAAGAAGAAATGAAGTTAGCCATGCATGATTTTGAGAGAAGATTTGAAGATCACAGTCATAATTGGTTTGGTGTTAATGCAATTAGTAGTTGAAACTAAGGGGAAGTGTTAGAATGAAACAAAGTATTTTCTTCCCTTTCGCATGAGGAGAACTACAGTTTTGCAAGAGGATAAAAATAAAAAAAATTACACATAGAATTTGCATGTTAATTCTTAGATTTATAATTTGCATGATGTTACATAGCAAGTTTCTAAAATGTTTAGCTAATTCATTCATTATGTCTAATTTCATTAATTGATCAAATCATATAATCATGAATAAAATTTGATGAATGCTGTAACATTCAAAATTTGTAGATTTCTAATCATTTTATGAAGATCAAATAAAGTAAGTATTGCTGTAGCATTTGTGTGAATTAGTTTGAAACCTCCAGTGAAATGAAGTTCAAATGTCTATAAATAAAATATAAACGGATAAAATGGTAATGTAACTGATGAGATACCTATGTGAAAGCACTCCACTTCATGATAGGATCTACCGATGGATTCCACAGCTTTCGGACAACTGTTGTCATGTACTTCTTTGTCAATGAGTTGTATTTTCTCATCAATCTTTAACTTCATCTTTAAATCCATACAAATAAGTGCACTAAAATCCATATCGTCCTAGAATTTGTACTGAGTGAGTGAATGGACTAGGAAAGTCACTAGTGCCACATTCTACCATACATTGATGAAAACAAAAACATGCGAGTTTAGACCTTTCTTATCAACACGGATGGTGCATTAATTTAATCCATACAATCCAAATGAATTCATACCTTCATTTGTTTCAATTCCTTGTGATAGTTTCGTGCAAGCAGCATGCCCTTATGTTGTAAAAATAGTTATTTTATTTATGAAATTATTATCTTTCTTTTATTTCATTTTTCATAAACTAATCTCATTACAAATGACAAATTAACCATAACCTATTAAATTTATCTAAATGTGTACTATTCAAAATAACTAAAATTATTATCTTTTCACCACACCTCACACACAATGAAGCTACTAGGAGCACTATAGAAATACTTTGTGATTGGAGTAAGATATTTTATCTAGTTTTTGTATTATATATTATGCAATACAAAAAAATCTTGTTTAAATCTATGCAGATTTTAAAGAACTATATTTGATTTGTGTGAGACATTTTATTTAGTCTATTTATTATGTATTATGCAATATTAGATAATTTTACTAGAATTTTGTATGTTGAAACACTTTTCATTGGAGTGATATATTTCCAACCATATGCATTTCCCCAAATGCCTCATATTGTTTGCAAGGAAATAATAATAAAAAATATGAAATACATCTTAGTAAATTTAATATATTCAGTTTGTGGATTTTATTTATTTATTCAAGTATAGCCCTTGAGTAGTATATAACAAAAACTGAAAGTGATATTTTTTCTATCATTAAAAAACTCAACAAACATCTAGCAGCCACATCACCTAAGTATACCACCACTTTTTAAGTATCTCCTAATGTATTTAAAACTTGCATCATACTTTGAGAAAGGTTGTATATAATATTTTACGAACTTGGTTTCCTTTGATGGTATAATAAATGGAAATCAGTATTAGAAGCATCTATAATCCATATGATATTATTCCAAACTCAAATAGTAAGATATATGTCAATATAATCATGTATGTTATATATTTAAAATCATATATATAAATTTCCATATATTTAAACAATATTATGTATACACATGATAGTTTGATAATGTACACTAGTTTTTCAAGTCTATAGTTAACAATAAAATTTGTACAACTCTAGTGAATGAAAATATCCACTATACAAAAAAAAAAATCACATTATTAAAATTTTTGCATTTTTAGAATACAACATAATTTTATTAAATAACATTAAATTAAAGCACATCACACTTGTCTTAATAAATAATACCCTAGTTTAATTTCCTATGGTTGTCAATTGTTTTGGTTATAGTCTAATAGTCCCCTATTTTATTATGTGAGCATAACACAAAACTAAATAAAATAAAAGAATAAAATTTAACGTAATATCATATGGTTGTCATGATATGTCATCAAGTGCACTTTGTGATAATTCACATGCAATGACATCTCAAGAATGCCACCTAGAAGGTAGGGAAATGTAATAGCGTGTTTAGGGGTGTTAGAACCCATCTCACACCTAATGATAATGGTAACCTAATATGGTTTTGTATCTTATGCAAGATACCCTTAAGGGAAATACTTCCTAGGATCACCCTTATTAATGTTCACTATATGAAAAAAATAAGTCTTTGACTCCAAGAAAAGGTTTAAACCCTAAAAGAATTGATTTACTACTAGGACCAAAGAAAATAAATTCAAATAAAACCTCTTTTTACTTCCTATTATTATGGAAATAAATTAAAAGTTTATCTAACACCACATAGTTCATTTACCACATAATTCATGAACCACATAATCTACAACCACTTTGGAAATAGAAGCTAACACAACCTCCCACTTATCCTCATGCATAGATGTCATGCGCCTGGTATTCTCTAGTAAATAAGGGGAAATGAAAGAATCAAATTCCCTTGAATTAAATAAAATTCTAATAGAAATATAAAATTATGTTGAATAGGTGCAAGACAACTAAGAGGTGGGGGTGAATCAGTTGTCACACAAATTCAAAATTAAAACTTAATCACTTATAAAATATTCAACCACACTATTATGTTATTAAATATGAGCATGAAACATAGATAACAAAAAGTAAATCAACACAATGAACAATGGATTTTACGTGGAAAACCCAATAAGGGGAAAACCACGGTGAGCGTTAACTCACACTATATAATATTTTACAAAATGAGGCTCACTACTAAAAGAAGGACTCACTGTCCAAGTACAAAGGCTCACTACCTACAAAAGGATTCACTATCTGACAATTGGCTCACCGCCTACAAAAAAATTATACAAAATAGAGTAAGGCTTTACAGCCAAAAAATGAACTAGAAAGATGCACCTGACATGTGTTTATAAAGTTTCAGATATGCTCATAGTTGCTACCTCTCTGATCACACCTTCTCGTTCATTATCTCTACACTATTTCCTATGTCACTTTCCTACAGACTCACTGCATATACTCACACACACCCATTCAAAATTACTCACTCTTCCTCATCTAAACTATTCGCCATATACTTATATATATATATACCTGATCTTCATCGCAAGCACTAATTAGGTTGAATTCACAAAGTATTTTCAAAATGCTTTATCTGTTATTATATTAGCTCCAATAGTTCACAAAATATTTCCAAACACACAAAAAAATCTTTAGCACATTTCATTATGTCGGCATGGACCGAGAAATAGATCACACATAAGTTTTCACATTAAATTAAAATTAACTTAACAAGTCAGCCAAGTATAATCTTCAACACAACAAGGCGACAATCAATCTATACATTATATGAGCACCAGAGCACAAAATAACCTGATCATGCATGCCTTTAACATTCAACAAAGATTTCCCAAAATTGCAACTAGAGATTATCATCGATGAAAAAGTGCTGACTGTAATGCCTGCCACGAAACCCTAGAGAATGTCACACACATAACAAAAGCAAACCTTTTTTTTTTTTAAGTGTAATTAAATGGGTAAAGTAAACTACACTAATACACACATTCTTTAAGGTACATGATGACACTACTTACAATCCCCATTACTAACAAAAGTTACTAAACATAACATAAGATTACTACTCATGAATTAAAGATCATACATCTATTACCATTAAAATACATCACATAAAATATAAAGTACAATAATGATCCATTCATACATTGCATCCATTCAATATTACAATTACAACTCTCATTTCCAATTGAGATAGTTTATACAAAAGTGTTACAATTGCAAATTACAAATATTCGTCTCAAATATAATTGAGGAGTGATACAATTACAAATTACAAGGTATCCAATAGATACAAGTGAGAACATGATAGAATTACAAATTCACTGGTACACACGAGCTTCCCAATCAAGTACTCATCATCACAAACAAGAACTAGGAACCCAATGGTGTAAGGTGCACGTTCCACCCAACCATGTGGTACCCGAAGGACCAACCCCTATGCTAGGAGATAGTAAAAGAGGTTCCTAGGAAAAACCTACAACCTCTAGACATAGGAAAAAATAATACTAACTATGCACGTACAATACTAACAAATGGTTACAATGCTTCCTGATAACAATGATCAACTACATAATACAATAAAATGACTAATGGTTTTCATATGAGGAGTGTAATCACAAAGTTGCATGGGTTACCCTAGCGAATCTTCCTAGGCTCCAACCCCCATCTTGGGTTAACCTAGTGACCTCTTAAAAAACCCAACCCCACATGCAATCCAATGTGGAATCGATTATCTTTTAGAGAAACAAGATATCGATCTTGCCATTCTAGGCCTTCTCGTCTCATCCCAAGTCTTTACTAGCCCTTGAGTCCATGAGCGAGGCATTAACAAAAGTTAAGTGTTTAAACTACCCTTTTCCCCTAACATATTTATTTAATTTTCATTGATTAAACTAACTCTGCATGAGTTACCCTGACACCACTTTGTGTGTCGGCCCTCATGAAAACCCACTCCCCTATTAACAACCTAAGGGATCAATTCCACTAACATAGGGTAAATCGGGTGCACATAACCAATTATAGATACCAACTTAGTAACAAATGTACAACACAACCTGTTCGTAGAACCAGGTGACCATACTTGATAAAATACCACATGCAGTACCCAAGTTATTTCAAAGCTAAATCAACATAAGTTACAATCCCCATCTCAAGGAAACATATCTGGAAGTCTTACATAAAGGAATAACTCAATTTTCCCAACAACAAGAATGAGAGAGATAAAATAACAAAAAGATAATTTAGGAAAATTAATAACCTACTTTAGGATTTCCTAAATCCAAGTAAAACAATAACATTTTGCATGTAATCAACCAGAATAATTAATATTACTTTTTTTTTTAAAAAAGAAAAAAGAAATAAGAAGCTTAAACTAATTGTTTTCTTTCAACTTCCTCAATTACATCTAATGTTAACAATAATTTTTTCTAATAACATCATTCTCTTATAAAATCAATATTTGCATCATTACAATAAAATGACTTTAAAAATAATTATATTTAAATAAAAATATATATATTAAACATATATATAATTATATACTCAATGTATATGCAATTATATAAATATATAAATATTATTTAAATATATATTTATAAAATCAAATTTAAATTCCAATTCATTTAAATCAATTCCACTTATTTGCTAATTAACTATGCAAATAAAATATGCATATATTAATATATATATATATATTATATTAAAAATAATATATAAAATATATATATACATATATTTTATTAAAATTATAAAAAACATATATATATATAAATATATGTACATATATTTATATAGTATATATTATTTATATTATAAATAATATATATAATATATATTATAAATAATATATATAATATATATTATAAATAATATATATAATATATATTATAAATAATATATATTATAAATAATATATATTTAATATATATTATAAATAATATATATTTAATATATATTATAAATAATATATATGATTTATATTATACATAAAAAAAACAAACATATTAAAGTCCACGCAGCCCCAATGCAGGGGATGTAGGGTCCAACCTTGCTAGGGCTGCTATGGAGCCTCCCCTGTGGGGGCGGCTGTGCTGGGTAGTGCTGCTGCCTGTGGAGGCAGCGGCGCTACCTCCACATTAGCCTCCCCATGGGCGGTTGTGGGGGTAGCCCCCCACCTTATTTAATATATATATATTTTTTCTATTATTTTTTTTTGAAAATAAAATCCCCTGTTTCTGAGAATTTCCACAACATAAATTTTTTGACAGATATTTTTTTAATATAATTTTTTTTTTTTTCAGAAAATTTTCCCATCATATAAATTTTATATAAAGAAAATATATGTGTATATGTATATATATATATTAGCAGAATATATATATATATATATATATATAGATAGATAGATAAAAAATTCCATTTTACAGTCAAATTGGATAAATTTTCTATAGAAATAACTTCATTTTCCAACACAAATTCTTAATTTCAATTTCTAAATTGTAATGGAAAATTGCAACTCCAAACACAGAGGCTTTCTAATTTCTTTTGTTCCTCTTTCAATTCTTTTGTTGTAAGAGTTTGTTTTCCTACAAGGATCTAAATTTTTCCATAATTTCCAAAAGAGGTTTTCAAATTTGTTTACAAACAAGATTTTAAAAAATTCACAACAAACATTAAAACATCCTTTCAAAAAAATCAAAGCTTCTAAAAAAAATAAAGCAATTAAAGGAACCTATTTTGAAGCTTGAAGAAAATGAGAACTAGAGTTGAGCTTCCTTGCAAAATCCAATTTTCTAGAATTCCTTTCAAAATCTTCACTTCCAAATCCAAAAATGTATGAAATACAAAGAAAACCTTCCTCTTTTTAACAACAAATTTTCCAAAAATAAATAAATATCTCCAATTAATTTTTCCTCAACTTTAGTCAAATTTTTCAGAATATCCCCTCAACCACCATAGTTATTTCCCCCTTATGCATTTTCAAGATATTTTTCTTTTTAGATAATTTAAAACAAAATTTCATTTCAAATAAATTTAAATCTTTTAATTCTATGCACTTTAAAATACAATTAAACTATTAGCTTAATAAATTTAATTGACTAATCTATTTACCCAACAAAATAAATTTAGTTAATTAATTTATTTACTTAATATAATAAATTTAACCTCTAGAATTTAAATTACTTTACCACATAAATTAAATTTAATTAATTAAATGAAATTAAATCTTTTAACCACTTTAATCTAAAATACACAAATAATCATTTACAATCCACTTAAACATTAATTTTCACATATAATTCCCATCCATGTAATAAATTATCAAAACATCAAAGACAACATGACCCAACAACAAAGCAGACACAAATTGACAACACACTATGACAGGGTTTTAGTTTGACAAGGGAACCCTGTTACTATCTTCCAATCAACAAAACCATTGGGATATGGACACGCTCATACTTGTGAAGCCAGGTGGAGATGATGTATTGTACCTGCAATCAAGACAAATGTCGTACATGGAAAAAACATATCAGTCACACTGTGAAGAGAAATCATGGAATCACAAGGCACTCGCATTCGAGTGATGTAATCCCATCCCCTTCACCTATATAGTCACATCAAAACTGATGAAAGTAAAGCATCGTTAATCAATAGATAAGCATATATCAATATCAACAACTATGCTAATCAAAAGCATAACATGAAACATAACATCCATATAGTGCATCATCTCATCACAGTATAACATCCACATGGCTCTAAAGCCAGCGATCATAAAACCATAACAAGGTATTCGAGTCTGTCAAAATAAACACATTGTCTAACATCATAGCAAACCAGAGGGGTGCTACATTCTCCCCCTAAGATCAAGCTTACTCTTGGAAGCCTATGAAAAAATAGGGATAAAGCTCCCTCATCCTAATCACATCCTACCGAGTAGTTGAAGTATCATCTCTAGGATCCCTGTCAGAAATGATTCAATGAGGAATACCGTGCAACCTCACAATATCTCCCATGAACACTCTAGCAATAGACAAAGCATTATAGGATGAACGAATATGCAAGAAGTGTGCTACCTTCGTCAACCTATCCACCGTCACCATAATAGCATCATGTTGTCACGAAGAGTTGGGTAAACCAACAATGAAATCCAATGAGATTATATCCCATTTCCACTCTAGCACCAAATGTGGCTACAGAAGCCCTACTGGATGTTGGTGTTCAGCCTTCACTCACTGACACTTCAAACACCTCGACACAAAATCGGTGATATCTTGCTTCATACCTGCCCAAAAATAAAGCTATCGCAAATTGGCATGCATCTTCTTCACGCCTGGATGAGCTGAATAAGATGCTCGATGTACTTCTATCAAAACCAAGGTACGAAGATCTCCAGATAAAGGAACATAAATGCATCCCATGTGCCTCAACAAACCATCTGAATCTAGAGAATAATCTAAGAATCTACCTTCCAGAACCCTACCTGACTCTATCTCTGATCTCACCTCCTGGTACCAACTATCTGCAGGAAGTGCGGAAAGAATTTGACTCCTCAAATCCACACCAAGAGTCAACTCAAACAACTTATGTCTCTGCCTACTGTGAGCGTCAGCAACTATGTTCTCCTTCCCCTGGATGAACTTCACCTCGAAGTCATACTCACAAAGGAATTCCATCCATTGCCTTTGCCTAACATTAAGATTAGGTTGCATGAAGATGAACTGTAGACTTCGATGGTCATTGTGCAACTCAAATATGTGCCCCAACAAGAAATGTCTCCATCTTGTCAAGGCGTGCACTACCGCTGCCAACTCAAGATCACATGTAGGGTAATCCAATTCATGATCCTTGAGTTTGTGTGATTCATACACAATCACTCGACCATCCTGCATCAAGACTGCTTGTAATCCCTCCAAAGATGCGTTAGTATAGACAACAAAATCTCTAGTAGGATTAGGTATCGCAAGAATCGGTGCACTATTCAACTTCTCCTTCAACATCTGAAATGCTAACTCACACTATTCTGACCAAACAAACTTCTTCCCTTTCCTCTGAAGAGAAGTGATAGGATGTCCTATCCTCGAGAAGCCCTCAACAAAACGTATGTAGTACCTTGCTAAACCCATGGAACTACGTATCTCTACCACATTAGTGGGCATAGGCTAATCACTAATTGCTTTGATCTTTGTAGGATCTACTGCTACACCCTCTCATGTAACCACATGCCCAAGGTACTTGACCCCAGTCTTAAAGAACTCACATTTGGACAGGTTAGCATACAACTGATTATCTCTCAAACACTACAATACCTACCTCAAATGCTCCTCATGTTCCTCTACTATCCTAGAATAGATCAATATATCATCAAGGAATACCAGTACAAATCTATCTAGATATGTGTGAAAGACTTTGTTCATCAAGCTCATGAACACAGATGACACATTCATCAACCCAAATGGTACCACATTAAACTCATAGTGATCGTAGCATGTACGAAATGTCGTCTTATGGATATCAACATCAAATATGTGTAACTAATGATACCTTGACTTAAGATCAATCCTCGAAAAGACTGTAGGACCCTTGATCTGATCAAACAATTCATCAATCCTAGGTAAGGGATATCGGTTCCTAATTGTTACTTTGTTCAAGTGACAGTAGTCTATGCACAAATGAAGAGAACCATCTTTCTTGACAAAAATTACTGGTGCTTTCCAAGGTGAAACACTAGGACGAATGAAACCCTTCGCTAACAACTCCTCTAGCTGCAAGTGGAGCTCCTTAAGCTCCTGTGTAGTCATGTGATATGGAGCTGGTGAAATATGATTGGAACCAGGTAACAGATCAATCCTGAAATCAATGTCATGTTGAGGTGGCATCCCTAGAATATCTTCAAGAAAAAAATTTGCATACTCTTGAAGTATGGGGTGGCTATCAAGTGTAACCTTCTCTTCACTATCACCCAACTCCAAGTTATCTACTATTACTGCAAATAACTCACATCCCTAATGTACACATCTCGTCAACTGCATAGTTGAGATCATCCTCAAGGATATGGGTCTCTAAAGTCCCACAATATCTACCTCACTACTAGATGCATCAATGCATCAAATTGACTTGCGTCGATGGTCTATATTGTCCTTGTGAGCCTCAAGCTAGTCCATCCCTAAGACAATGTCATATGACCCCAATGGTATAATGCGGAGGTCTAATGTAGTGTGAAAGGATCCAATATCCAATCTACAATCAGGCACTAGGGATTGAATTGCAACTTTAGAACTAGAGGCCAATTTGACATACCTCTTAACATCTTGCTTTGCTTCCCTCAGTCTACATTGCACCACGATAGATGATGAAATAAAAGAATTTGATGCTCCAGAATCAAATAAAATGGTAACCCTGTTACCCTGTAACATACTATATGTCTCTACTACCATACTATGATGATCAGCCTCGCGGTTATCAATCGTAGCAAATACTTGATGCCCTCTGCCTACATCACCAACTGTTAGCTCTGACACTGCTGGCCTTTGAGTGTACCCTAATGTGCCCCTATTGGGACATTGTCACACTATGTGACCCTCTTGGCCACACGCAAAACATCCAGTACCCCTGCCATAACCTCTACCTCCAGAAGGTGCGCTCGACTATTGAATGCTACCCCTATAGGTAGACTATGAACTCTATGTTGGCTGCTCAAAAAAGTTGTGTTTTTTATGCCTCCGAGTATGTGCAGGATCATGATGGGCCAAAAAGTGGTGATATGATGGGTATGTATAGGGTATGTGGTTGACGACATTTTTTTAACCCAAAATTGATGAGACGAAAAGGGTATTTAAAGGAGATTCTCAACTTTCCACCAATATCAATTATATTTTACTTTGAATTTAATAAATAATTATTATTCATTTTCTATTTGAATTACGACTAAAGTCATGTTTGATAGGATGATTGAAAAACATCTATAGCTTTCAAACGGTATCATATTTTTTGAATCCAAAACATGTGTCACATTCTATGCTTCACATACTATAGGATTAAAAAATAAATAAATTGAATTTCATGAATTTTTTACCAAGTTAAGGTGGTCAGACATACAAGTTTTTTATATTTTTAAAAATTGTAATTAAAATTCATAATTTATTTACTTGGAAAAAGTAAAAAATATGCATCACATTGGGACATGAGTCCTCTTATATCTAAAATATTATAATTTTATTGTGGTTAGGGTGGTCGACGGGCACCTACTTATTTTTCCCTCGAATTTAAGTACTCTTTTGCATTGAAATTTCAAATTTTCACCAAATAGATTTTAAAAAATATAAAATAAACCTAGTAGTTTAGAAACTACTTTCAATTTTCTACAAATTCTATTCTTACATATTTTGAAATAATATAGATAACTTATTCAAATTTTTACATCAAGTTGCCTAACTTTGATTTTTCTAAATTTTTTGCCACTTAAGGGCTTGTTTTTTCCATGATGATCTTGCACATACCCCTCCAGTTCTTGTCACCACTTAATTGATACCTATCACCATGTCTTTGCTAGAAATTATTTCTTTTCCCCTGTGAACTCTAATACTGTCCACTCTGAGCAAACACCTATTGTGTCCTAGGTGGTCCAACTCCCTGAGTCTGGCCACTATGTGTACTAGGTTCTGCAGCTGAAGAATTGCCTATCTGCACTCCAATGTGGCCACCCAATACCATCGCCTAGTTCTCCTCCACCAATCTAGACTTCACCACCACTATCTTGATAGCCTTGGGTTCAAAAACCCGCACACCACCACTAATCCGGGCATTTAAGCCCTTGATGAAATGTTGAACCAACATGCCCTCATCATCACCAATGCCCGTAAACTAATTGAGCTAGTAAAAATGATGCTCATACTGCTCTATGGACATAGCCATCTGTCGTAAGGCATAGAACTCATCTCCACGACATTGAAACCAATGGTCAGAAAGAAATCTGGCCCTGAACCTCTATAAGAACAAATGCGAAGATATAATACTAATATCTATATGGAGCTTTTGCTCCTCCATCCTCCACCAGGTAGATGCAAAATCCCTCAAGTGC
Organism: Sequoia sempervirens; assembly: GCA_007258455.2. Classification (NCBI taxonomy): domain Eukaryota; kingdom Viridiplantae; phylum Streptophyta; class Pinopsida; order Cupressales; family Cupressaceae; genus Sequoia; species Sequoia sempervirens. The sequence goes on along the minus strand of VDFB02373365.1, from coordinate 311,963,953 downwards.
ATGATTGCACACCTAGATTTGGTGTTGCTACCATAAGGGTGCATAGAAAAATACCTATTCAGATCTATCAACCATGTCTCAGCCTCTAATCCACTGCCCAAGCCATCAAATGTAGGTGGACGAGCTCTAAGAAGGTCTCTCATGTGAGCAGCCATAACTACCTTTGATTGAGCTAGAACCCCTCTCTCACCTATAACATCCTAATCTCTATCCTGCCTTGGACCCAGATGAGTTAGAGTCTCCTCCAATAAATGACACAACTGAGCGTCCCTGATCCCTTGTGGATCCTGATTCTGATGACTGACATCAGGTATGTTTTGAGAAGCCTATTGCTCCTCACGATCTAAGTCATGGGGAATAATAGGAGGAAAATTCTGTTGATTACATCCATGACTGCCTACACGGCCACGACCTCTACCATGACCTCGTCTAGGTGGCATGATCCTATACAGATACATACCACAACATAAGATAAGGTACTTAAACTTAAATCCAATGTAACTAACAACTTAATGGGCTCCACATTATCCTAGAGCACCCAGTATTTAAACTTGGGCTTTGATACTATGTGTAATGCCCACCACAAAACCCTAGAGAATGTCACACACGTAATAGAAGTGTACTTTTTTTTAAAAAAAGTGTAATTAAACAAGTAAAGTAAACTACACTAACACACACATTATCTAAGTTACGTGACGACGCTACTTACAATCCCCATTACTAACAAAAGTTACTAAACTTAACATAAGATTACTACTCATGAATTAAAGATCATACATCTATTAACATTAAAATACATCACATAAAATATAAAGTACAATAATGATCCATTCATACATTGCATCCATTCAATATTACAATTACAACTCTCATTTCCAATTGAGATAGTTTATACAAAAGTGTTACAATTACAAATTACAAATATTCTCCTCGAATATAATTGAGGAGTGATACCATTACAAATTACAAGGTATCCAACAGATACAAGTGAGAACATGATAGAATTACAAATTCACTAGTACACACAAGCTTCCCAATCATGAAGTACTCGTCATCACGAACAAGAACTGGGAAGCCAATGGTGTAAGGTGCACGTTCCACCCAACCATGTGGTACCCGAAGGACCAACCCTCGTGCTAGGAGATAGTAAAAGAGGTTCCTAGGCAAAACCTACAACCTCTAGACATAGGCAAAAACAATACTAACTATACAACTACAATACTAACAAATGGTTACAATGCTTCTAGATAACAATGATCAACTACATAGTACAACAAACTGATTGACGGTTGTCATACAAGGAGTGTCATCACAAAGTTGCATGGGTTACCCTGGAAAATCTTTCTAGGCTCCGACCCCCATCTTGGGTTACCCTGGTGACACCTTTTGAAACCCGGTCCCACATGCAATCCAATGCAGAATCGATTACCTTTCAAAGAAACAAGATATTGATCTTGCCATTCCAAGCCTTCTCGTCTCATCCTAAGTCTTTACTAGCCCTTGAGTCCATGAGCAAGGCATTAACAAAAGTTAAGTGTTTAAACTACTCTTTTCCCCTAACATATTTATTTAATTTTTACTAATTAAACTAACTCTGCATGAGTTACCCTGACACCACTTTTTGTGTCGGCTCTCATGAAAACCCACTCCCCTATTAACAACCTAAGGGATCAATTCCACTAACATAGGGTAAACCAGGTGCACATAACCAATTATAGATACCAACTTAGTAACAATGTACAACACAACCTGTTCATAGAACTAGGTGACCATACTTGATAAAATACCACATGCACTACCCAAGTTATTTCAAAGCTAAATCAACATAAGTTCAATCCCCATCTCAAGGAAACATATCTGGAAGTCTTACATAAATGAATAACTCAATTTTCCCAACAATGAGAATGAGAGAGATAACATAACACAAATACAATTTAGGAAAATTAAGAACCTACTTTAGGATTTCCTAAATCCAAGTAAAGCAATAACATTTTGCATGTAATCAACCAGAATAATTAATATTACTTTAAAAAAAAAAAAAAGAAGAAGCTTAAACTAATTGTTTTCTTTGAACTTCCTCGATTACATCTAATGTTAACAATCAATTTTTCTAATAACATCATTCTCTTATAAAATCAATATTTGCATCATTATAATAAAATAACTTTAAAAATAATTATATTTAAATATAAATATAAATATATTAAACATATATAATTATATACTCAATGTATATGCAATTATATAAATATATATATGTTTAAATATATAAATATTATTTAAATATATATTTATAAAATCAAATTTAAATTCCAATTCATTTAAATCAAATCCAATTATTTGCTAATTAACTAGGCAAATAAAATATACATATATATATAATATATATTATATTAAAAATAATATATAAAAAATATATATACATATATATATATATATTTATAAAATATATATTATATATATTATAAATAATATATATATAAAATTTATATTATACATAAAAAAAGGAAACATATTAAAGTCCACGCAACCCCAATGCAAGGGACGCAGGGTCCAACCCTGCTGGGGCTGCTATGTAGTCTCCCCTATGGGGGAAGCTGTGGTGGGCAGTGTTGCTGCCTATGAAGGCAATGGCACTACCTCCACAACAACCACCCCATGGGCGGCTGCAGGGGTAGCCCCCCACCTTATTTAATATTAATTTTTATTTTATTTTTTTCTATTATTTTTTTTTCAAAATAAAATCCCTTGTTTCTGATAATTTCCATAACAAAAATTTTTTGACAGATTTTTTTTTTTAATATAATTTTTTTTTTTAGAAGAATTTCTGAGCATATAAATTTTATAGAAATAAAATATATGTGTATATTTATATATATATTAACATTATATATATATATATATTATTTTTATAGTCAAATTGGACAAATTTTCTACAGAATAACTTCATTTTCTAACATTCCAACTCCAAACATAGAGGTTTTCTAATTTCTTTTATTCCTCTTTCAATTCTTCTATTGTAGTAGTTTGTTTCCCTACAAGGATCTAATTTTTTCCATAATTTTCAAAAGAGGTTTTCAAATTTGTTTATAGACAATATTTTCAAAAATTCACAGCAAACATTAAAACATCCTTTCAAAAAAATCAAAGCTTCTAAAAAAAATAAAGCAATTAAAGGAACCTGTTTTTGAAGCTTGAAGAAAATGAGAACTGGAGTTGAGCTTCCTTGCAAAATCCAATTTTCAAGAATTCCTTCCAAAATATTCACTTCCAAATCCAAAAATGTATTAAATACAGAGAAAACCTTCCTCTCTTTTTAACAACAAATTTTCCAAAAAAAAAAAATCTCCAATTAATTTTTCCTCTACTTTAGTCAAATTTTTCAAAATATCCCCTCAACCACCATAGTTATTTCCCCCTAATGCATTTTCAAGATATTTTTCTTTTTAAATAATTTAAAACAAAATTTCATTTCAAATAAATTTAAATCTTTTAATTCTATGCACTTTAAAATACAATTAAACTATTAGCTTAATAAATTTAATTGACTAATCTATTTACCCAACAAAATAAATTTAGTTAATTAATTTATTTACTTAGTATAATAAATTTAATGGCTAGAATTTAAATTACTTTACCACATAAATTAAATTTAATTAATTAAATTAAATTAAAGCTTTTAACCATTTTAATCTAAAATACATAAATAATCATTTACAATCCACTTAAACAGTAATTGTCACATATAATTCCCATCCATAATAAATTATCAAAACATCAAAGACGACATGAACCAACAACAAACCAGACGCAAACTGATAGCACACTATGACAGGGTTGTAGTTTGATAAGGGAACCCCGTTACTATCTCCCAATCAACAAAACCATTGGGATATGGACACGCTCAGACCTGTGAAGCCAGGTGTAGACGACATCTCCTATACCTACAATACTACAATCAAGATGAATGTCGTACATGGATAAAACGTATCAGTCACACCGTGAAGAGAAATCACATAATCACAAGGCGCTCGCATGCGAGTGATGTAATCTCATCCCCTTTACCTATATAGTCACATCAAAACTAATGAAAGTAAAGCATCATTAATCAACATATAAGCATATATCAATATCAACAACTATGCTAATCAAAAGCATAACATGAAACATAACATCCATATAGTGCATCATCTCATCACAGTATAACATCCACATTGTTCTAAAGCTAGCGATCATAAAACAATAACAAGGTATCTGAGTCTGTCAAAATAAACACACTGTCTAACAGCATAGAAAACTAGAGGGGTGCTACACTAACTAGAATACTTGATAGGAAACCAAAATACTAGACTAGCCACTGGAGAGGATAAGCAGTAGAAGAGTACCGGACCCAACTACCAGCATACTACCAACATGATGACATACCAACATAGTGACATCAATGACAACAAATAGATAAATTTCTCATTTTTCCAACAATCTCCCCCTTTGTCATTGATGGCAACATGTAAACAAAATTTTCAACTCCAATCTCTCCCCCTAACTTGAATCTCTTCCCCTTTGACATAAATGGCAAAGGGTGCCAAAAATGAGTGCAAACATGGTGACATCAAAACTTCAAAACTTCCAACAATCCAGATCATTTAAGCAAGCAAAAATTAAGTGAAGATGACACTCTTCACCTGAAACACCTTCTTATACCTTTCTTTGAGAACTAGATAAAACTTCTTCCAGTTAAAAGTAGCAGACTCCAATTCGGTGCATGTACTTTCAACAATCCCAACAGAGTAAAAGAGGGTGAACACTCTTCAACAGAACATTGTTTCTCAATATCCTCAACATCAATAAGAATTCCAAAAAGATGTTCTAACCAGACTTTAGCAATTTCTTTAAGGAGCCAGAAAGTCTTTGTCACATCATCTCTTTGTCTCTGTGGAATTTTCAGGTCAACCTATAGTTCACCAACTCTTATCCTTTGTTTTCCTTCTTTATCTTCAAATATGTCAAATTTCTTTCCAATATTGTTGACCTCTACTTCAATCGCTTCAATTCTACTTCCAAAGTTGTGTACAACAGCAGGCCACCAAAGACAATACTTGTAAACATCTAAATTCTCTTTAACACACTTCTCAGTTTCTACAATTAATCTAGCCAATCTCTGCATAGCCTTTTTTACATCTTCTTTCAACCAAGATTCCCATATTACATACTTCCACACCTTCAATTAACATCCTTTCTTCAACAATCTTAATTAGGTTTTCTAGTAAGAAATAAAAAATAATAGATACTTCAATACCTTTCTGAAGTAGATAATTTACCAACGCATCATCAATTTTTAGTTTATCAATAAGAAATGAAGCATCCCATAATTCACCAATATTATTCATTTTTCCTTCAACTATCATAAACTGGATATCATCAGGATCAGGGGATTCAGTACCACTCAACGACTCTTTCTCCTTTTCATTCAAAATATCAATGATGTCTTTAGCCATCTCTTTTCTCTTTTTCGATTTCAGAAGGGAATCACTGATAACAACTTCTAATTCTCTTTTCCTAGATGAAGAGCCTACTTCGAATAGACTTAATGCAGATATACTAGAGAAAGGATTTTCTCGCAAGGATGAGAAATATGATGTACACATATTTTCATTATCTTCCTAATATTCTAGATGCCTATAAATTCATTTTCCAATAAGCATGCCAGATTCCCACACCACATTATCTTTTCCAGGTAGAGAATTCAGAAAATAAAACACTAGACATACTAGGAAAGATCCAAAATGAAATGGATAATTCTCAACCAATGACATTCAAATATTTTCAAGAAAATTCTCAAGTAACAAGATACATAAATAAAATTGTCTATTCTCCTTAACCATCATGTGGGAAATGTGTACGACAATAGCTGAAGTTGAGCTTTCATGATTTCTATTTTTTTTTTTGTATGAGATACCATATGCAACATACCTAATAGCCGAGCCAACAAGTGTATCAATCAACAATGCTCTATGAGCTCTTCCAATGCTAGTGAGCTCCACCACATCTTTATATTTCACAGTTTTCTTTCCAAGGAGTTCTTGAATGCTACATAAACTAGTGATTGCTTTAATTGCTCCCTTCAAGATCAAATAGAGTTTTTCCAAAACAATTCTTCCATCCTTCACATGATTCAACAAGAACAAAATAACCTATTTATCTGTAATCCACCGAAATTCGCTCCATAAATGCATCCCTAGGGTTTGTATATTCTACAATTCGACTTCACACAACCCTAGTTCAATTCCTTTCATTTTCCTATGATCATATTCTTCTACTTCAACCTTTTTCAACTTCAGAGAGGTAACACTACATGAGCCACTATCCATTGACTTAGCTTTCTTGAAATTCAATGATACTTCTTCAATTTTCTTCTTATGCAAATAGATAGAGGTTTTCCAGATTACCTGAGTCAATCTTCAAATTTCCTTTAGAAACAATTTGAGCATGCCTCAAGAAATATTTAGAGCACTTTTGATGATTTCAGATGCACAATTAACCAAACAGCATCATGAATTTCTACTTATCCACCATTGAGTTTTCCCTAAGCACATTAAATGTGACAGACACAAAAATTTGCTAAACACACACTCCACTTAGCACATGAAACCTTCAAATGGTCCACAAATACTCATACCAACATATTTTTTCTCTGGTTCTTCTTCTAGAACCTCTGAACAAGCAGTCTTCACATTCTAACCATGTGCTAGCTTCTGACACGCCATTCTTCCAGGGGTTTTTATGATCTTCTGATAATGCTCCCCCTAAGACCATGCTAGGTCTAAATTTTGAATAAGCCATCTATATCAGATGAGGGTACAGACACATCAAGAGTCTCAGATTTCTCTTCTTCTTCTTCTTTCTTCTTCCAAGTCTTCTCCATCTCTTGATTCATCTCTTCTTTATCAATCTTCTTACTAATTCACACTTCTCTTTTAGAGCAGATTTCTTTCCTTTCTTATTCTTACAAAATTTAGATACATGACTAGGTTTATTGCAGTTATAATAGACCACAACTTTCTGATTAGACTATCCTCCATTATTCCTTGATCTATACAAATTTTCTTGTGTCTGAATTTATAATTATAGGCATAGCAGTAGCCATTAAAGAATTGATTCCTTGTACCTTCATTAAACCTGTTTCTCATTACCCGGCTGATCAAACTTACCTGAGATATGCATTCTGTAGCCTTATGTCCAAACTTCCCACATTCAAAATAGTTTTTGAAGAGAGAGCAACAAAACTGGTTTATCCTACTTCTACAATTAGTTTCTCTATGACCATATTTGTTACAAGAAAAGAAAATACCATCAAAAGAGGGGTACCTTCATGCATTAGGCTATTTCATAGGAATTCGTCTTGCAAAATTATTTATCTACTTCATCTTACCTTGATTCTTCTTCATATCTTTGGAACATTCACTGGTATTAGCTCCTAAGCCACCTTTGTCTTTACATGGTTTTTGTCTTGCAAGCAGTTCTTCAAGTTTACCGGAGCTGGATCTAAAATTATTTTCATGGAGTTTAGCCTTCTCTAATTCCACTCTCAAATTTACTATCTCCTACTCAAGTCTAGAACATTCTTCAGACTTGTTCTACACCACTGTATTCAGACATTCTTCAATCCTCTTCTTTTCTTCTACTATCACTTTCAGTCCAATTATCTCTTGTTTTAGTTGTTCATTTACTTCTCTATTTCTTTCCTTAAATTTCTTCAACTGTTCCTTTAATTTTTGAAAATATTCATTTGCTTCATCAAGATTCTCTTTCAAATCTTTGTTTTCTCTTTCCACTTTATCAAGAGCTTCAAGAGCAGTCCGAAGTTCTCCTTTGTCATTCATTATCTCCATCTTCAGGATCTCCCTCAAGCTATTATACTTTACCAAAGGAACCAAGAGTTTTGATATCAATTGTTAAATAGGTGCAGGACAACTAAGATGAGGGGAGCATGAATAAATTGTCACACAAATTAAAACTTAAAACATAATCACTTATCAAATCTTTAACCACACTATTTTGTTATTAAATATGAGCATGAAACATAGATAACAAAAAGTTAAATCAACACAATGAACACCATATTTTTACATGGAAAAACCAATAAGGGAAAAACCACAGTGAGGGTTAACTCACACTACATAGTATTTTAAAAAGGAGGCTCACTACCAAAAGAAGGACTCACTGTCCAATTACAAAGGCTCACTACCTACAAGAGGACTCACTATCCAACAAGAGACTCATAGCCTACAAACAAATTATACAAAACAAATTAATGTTTTATAGCCCAAAAATGAACTAGAAAGATGCACCTAACATGTGTTTATACAGTTTTGGATATCCTCACAGTTGTTTCCTCTTTGACCACACCTTCTCATTCATTATCTCTTCACTATTTCCTCTGTCACTTTCCTATAGAATCACTACATATACTCATACACACCCATTTGCACTTACTCACTCTTCCTCATCTAAATTGTTCACCATATACTTATATATATACATAATATCCATCACAGACACTAATTAGGTCTACCCCACAAAGTATTTTCAAAATGCTTTATCCATTATTATATCGGCTCCAATAGTTCACAAAATATTTCCAAACACACAAAAAAATCTTTAGTCCATTTCATTATGTCGGCTTGGACCAAGAAATAGGTCACACATAAGTTTTCACATTAAATCAAAATTAACTTAACAAGTCGACTAGGAATAATCGTCAATGCAACAAGACAAAAATAAATTTGTATGTTGTACAAGCATCAAAGCACACAATAACTTGATCATGCATTCCTTTAACATTGAACAGAGATTTCCAGAAACTATAACTAGAGATTATCATCTGCGGAGAAGTGCATACTAGAATACTAGATAGGCAATCAAAATACTAGACTAGCCACCAGAGAGGATAAGCACTAGTATAAGAGTATCGGACCCAACTTCTAGCATATTACCAACATGGTGACATCAATGACAACAAATAGATAATTTGCTCATTTTTCCAAAAAATTAACCATACTTTTAATTGCTAGGGTAGTTGATTAGTGCTTTACTTAATGGTTCTAATATTCATGGCTCTAATGAACATAAATATACAATGTACAATACAAGATCACATTATTGAAATTTTAGAAAGTTGAAAATAGACCATCATCTTATTGAATAAAACTATATTAAAGAACATCACCCTTTTCTTGATTAATAATACACCACTCAAGTTATTTATCATTGGTTAGTATTGTGGTTGTATTCTATCAAATGTAAAGGTGTTTAGAAACTATTATATACTTTCATTTGAGAAAGTGATGATTGAAATTAATTAAACTCTTCAATTTATATTCGACATACACACAAGTTAAGTTGAGTATCGTAGAAAAATTATCAGTATGAGTTTCTTTTTATTGGAAAAGGTCCCTTAATGGAGTCATACTTATTGAAATAAATAATAAATTATATAAATAGATGGTTGATCCTTGATATACTATCACATAGGAAAATATATGCCTCTTATATGAATACATTTTCTTTACCAATACAATATTTTTCATTCATGATAATATGCAAACTTTGGAGTTCAATAGTAATGGAATTTTTATATCCTAATTTTATAAGGATATGAGGATAAAATATAAAACCACATCATTCTTGTCTCAATAAATAATTCACTAGTCAATTTCATATGCTATGTATTGGTAGATACATCATCAACCTTTAATGTAATTGTAATTTCAGAATATGGATTAAATTTATAGTTTTATAGTTGGTACTTCCTATGATTGGGATATTTGAGTGGCCTAATTCATTATATTGATTAGGAGATATTATCAAACTCTTTTTATTGTATTAACATATTTATCTTGTTTTATAATTTTTTTGAAATAAACAAGATAAAAAGGCTATGGTGATTGGGCATGCACATTGTTGGGTCTAATAATCACTTCTGACACTCCTAGAGGAATCAATTCACTTTAGGTCTAGGAAAATTTCATCCTAAATAGGGTTTATCATCTTATTAGTAGAATGTGAGTGATTTACAGATAATTATTTAGAATATATAATATCTCCTTCACTTTGAGATTTGTATAAAACTAAGGGTTGTTCCTAGATGTATCCTCACCAAGATTAATCACAACTAAAGAAAGACTTAAAGTACTATGGTAGTCTCCAATTTACACTTTGGTCTCAAAATTATCACTATACAAATACTAAATGTGCCATAGAAAAAAGGACCCTTTGCTTGACATGGGATTAATTTATGATAAAATGGACTTACTAAGGTCTTAATTTAGTGTTGTGAGGAATTTAAAGAATCAAAATTATGTCTTGGACACTTATAAATTGAATAACATGCTTTTAATGATGTCTTGTAAAGGTGTTGTAAAGTCTTGTAAGATACATTAACACTTTTCTAGAGTTAATTAACCTATTTCTCCCTAATTCAACATTATAAAATGTGTTCAATAACATTATTAAATCAATCTAGAAGGTTCTTAATGTAAAATTAATGATAAACTAGTGTTGTAATGTGTCTTGCACATTCACCTTGATTCTTGTGCATTCCTAGGCTATGTGGACGTAATTTTAGTGTTGTAAAGTGTATTTAATCACACTTTCACATTGATTTATGTGTCTAAAGCCCTATTTAACATTTACTTCATCATCAATAGGTCTCTAATGACCCATAATGTGCATCTTGAGGCTTTAATTGATCAAACACCTGACAAGATGGCATTTTAGACCTTATTTCCTAATTCCTTGGCTTCTTAGGTGTCAGAATGGCCCTTGTGGGACCCATTTGCCATGCATGGAAAATTAGTCCCATCTTGGTGGGACCCATTCACCATGCAATGTGAATTAGTCCCATCCAGGTGGGACCCATTCATCATGTGTGGTGAATGAGTCCTATCTTCCCCCATTTTGACCTTTGAGTGGTAAATCAAGTGAAATTTGAATTATTTTCACTACATGTCAGCCTGTGATGAGGCATTATCGGGTACTAAGGCACAATTGTATATAAATAAGTGTTTTTATCCTTATTTTACATCTAACAACTCATTCTTACATCTCTCATCACTAATTGATCATCTAAATCTTCTCATCCAAGTCAAGCAAGCTAGGGTTTCTTCATTAGAAGTCTTCAAGTTGGCTTTCTAAAGCATTCAAGGGGTGAATATTCATGCTATGTTGTAGAATTTCAAGATCAAATCATCATGAATAGGTAACATGTCCATTTTTTCATGCTTCATTACATCTTTTCATCATTTTGGTTTAATTACCTAAAAAGGGGTTTGACTAAGGAAAACCCCCATGCCCTAACATTAAAATTTTCTCTCTCTTGTCTTGTTTGTTTGTAGAATTAGGACTCTTGGAAGATTTTAAATCATTAGAAGTCAAGTTGCAAAGTCATCCAAGTCATCTCTTTATCATTCAAGTCAAAACATCAACAAAAAGTCACTTTTAGATCTAGATCCGACAGTTTCAGAAGTGGACACCTGTAAGAAGTAGAAGTGCATATCTAGCTCCATTAAATCAATTCCTAGATTTGTAGATTAGAATAAGTGGGATAATTCCTCACCCATGGTGAATGAGTCCCATATGTAGGCTTGGAAGGTGGTTTTCTTAGATTTTAGCTCCTGACAATCAGAAACAGGTTTCCAGAACTTTTCATCAGAACTAATACTAATTCACCATGTAGGGTGAATCAGTCTCAATGGAAATTAACAAAGGTTTCTGAAACATTATAGAGTCTTCTAATGACATCAATCTACCTCTAGGTGTACTCTATTCACTCATCAATTTTTGTTTTCATTTGCCTAACTTTCTAGTTCATACTTACAATCAACATTGAGTTTTTCAGCACATTGCATTAGATTAGTTTACATTCTTTTGTTTTCATTTTCATTAAGTTTTCAGCATTTAGACACATCTTCACACACATTCTACACTCCTCTTTCCATTTCTTCTAGTGTTAACAAAGTCATTTTGGCCCATTGTCCTCTCCTTCTAGGTGAAAAACACTAGGAAGGAGCTAGAGATTTTGGGAGCCAAAAAATTTGTTTCATTTTGGTGAATCTACTGTTAGAATCCCTTCTTTTCTTTTGGAGTCCATTGATCATCCTAGATTACCTTACATTGAATTTCTCATTAGTTAGCTTGCATTCTAGGGTTTCATTTTTGCATGTGTAAAAGTGCATCATAGGTTGCCTTTTTGCATCTTTAATCCTTGAAAATTTCTAAAATTTTTCATTTTTCATTTAGATCTACATCATAGCATTCTGAAAACATAAAAAAAAATGATCACAAATTCTTGAAAATTCTGAAAAAAAAGTCCATACTGGGACTCATTCACTACCCTGGGTGAATCAATCACTTCTAAACCCTGAAACAACATTTTATACAATTCAGATCATTTTTTTTGGGCTTTTGTTTGGTGCCATTTCATACATATATTAGTTAATTACATTTCTATAGCATGCATTTCATAAAATATAGCCTTAAGTAGCTCATTTCATGCATAGTTTCAATACTAAGTTTGCATTCTCATAGCATAATCAATCACTTATCATTTGAAAATTACATTTCATTTCAAACTTTGGCATTGCATTTTGAGTTAGCATAGATTATTCTTTCACAATGTTCATTTCAATCTTCTCCAAATTCATAAAGAAAAATTTAGTTGATAGGCATGTTAATCATTCTTTCAATTCATTCTCTAGTTTTGATAATCTCTTAGCACAAAGGAAGGATCATATTAATGGTTGTATTGAACTTACACCCTATCATATTTCTCCTATTTCTGAGGATGATGTGTTTGAAAGGAATACAAACATAGATAACAATGATGATCATAATTTTCCTTCCCTTGAATTCTCTCCTTTTAGTGATGAAGGTATCTTGATGAAAGAAGGTACACTCATTGAGCATCATGGTCTTTTTTTCCTTTCTAGTCATTCCTCTTCAAAAGATAGAATAATAACACACGATAAATGCATTGTCTCCACTTTACCTAGTCTCCATTCATCTCCCCAAACCTCCCCTATTTGTGAAACTATTTTTGTGAGCAATCATGGAAATCACATTAGTTGTGAGGAGCATATGTTGACATTAAATGATCAAATATTTAAGACCCATGACACTCCTCTTAATAATCCTTCCCCTACCTCTCCTATTTTGGAAGATATTAGGGAACAAAGCACTAAAGTCCTCAATGATCATGATAATCACATTTGTCCTTCTCCTAGTATCTCTCCTAGTTGTGAAGAAGATACTTTGTTAGAAAACATAACCAATGAGAATCATGAGAATTTTAGTTGTCCCCTTTCACCTATGGAAAACTTTATTGGGAAAACCAATTCAATCATTGATCCTCTTCATAATTGTGATGGAACTAATTTATAAAATTTACCCTTAGATGAACTTATTACAAGCTCTATTAGTATGGTAGACAATATGTAACAAGAAAATGTGACCTTAGAAAAAACCAACAATCAAATACAATCTCCCTCTAATCTCTCCATTATCAATAATCAAACACATTTACCCATTAATACCTCCCTTATTGGTGATGAAGTTATTTTGGATGAACCAAACATTAATTGTCATGAACATGTGGTTTGGTGTTCTCCTAGGAACTGTCCTTCTAGGGAGGATATTAGGATCCAAGACAAAGATAATATACCATTCAAAGACAATGAAGAATCTCACTTGTTAAAGGATGTTTACAATATTAAGCCTCACCTTACCCTTTACCAACCTTCACATCTACTTCATCCTTCCAATAAACCTCACCATACCCTTTACCCACCTTCACATAAACAACAACCTCCAAATAAACATCAACTTATTCTTTAGCCGCCTTCACATCCCCTTCATCCCTATAATCAACCTTGACACACTCTCTATAGCCCTAATACCAATGTATCACAACAATCTAGTAATGGTAGTATTGCTCATACATATAACACTCAAAATAATCCGCACCCACTACAATCAATCCCAACCTCTTTACCTTTACCCAATCCACCTAGCGCTCCTAATTACATCCAACAAAAAAAGGAGTATGATATTATTGAACAATTAAAGAATACTCCTACAAAAAATTCCCTTTGGGATTTACTCCAGACCTCACCAAATTACAACAATATTCTTCAAACAACCTTAAAACAAATTTCACCTTCTCATCGTGCAACTCCAAATGATGTGATAGTTCTCATCCAAAAAAATAATCTTGATATTACTTTTCATCAATGTGAGCTGCCTCCTTTGGAGTTATGAAAACAACATGATACCTTTATGATAATTGCTCAATTCCATCACAGGTATGAAACACACTCTCATAGATAATGGTTCTTCCCTTAATGTGTGTGGTGTGAGTCTCCTTGATCGATTACATGTTGATAGATCATAAATAACACCTGATTTTGTCTTTATTCAAGGATTTGATAATACAACAAAGCAACTGCTCAGTGTAATCACTTTACCTATTATGATTGGGGTGGTTACTTTGCAAACTCCTCTTCATGTCATGCCCTAACCTTCTTCTAGGAAAACAATGGATTCATGAGATGAATACAGTGGCTCCAACCCTTCATCGTATAATGAAATATGTCTATTACAATAAAATTTATCAAGTTTAAGCCGATTTTGAGCCTAATAGTTGCTTGCATCTTGAAAAAGGAGCTAAAAGTCCTCTAAAAACATTGATTCCAATATCCAACATAGATCCTTTAGAAATTGAACACAACAATCAGGAATTTCCATTTGAATTATTTGGTGGTGATTGGGGATCCTTAGAAATCACACCTTCATTTATGAGTGAATACATATTCACACAAAAGAAAGGTGAGACACAAGAGTAATCAACCATCATGTGCACACAAAATTTGGATAACCTTTCAAAAGCATCCACCTCAACCACTTTAGATAATGTCACAAACTCCACAATAACCCCTAATGAACATAACAATGAACAACTTTATTGAAAAAGATATGACTTCATGATAAAATTTGGGTATAATGGAAAAGGCTGTGGTGCTCGAGAACAAGGTATCTACAACCCTATAGAGCTTATCACACAACAAAAACTCATGGTATTGGTTATTCTCCTTTAACTACACTCAAAATCAATACTATCACACAAGATTCTTCCAAAATTATTTCTTATTCACATCAATAACCTTAGTTGTTGCTCCTTTCCATGTAATAGTTGTAGGATATTCCCATTCTCACTATTGCATGTCTTGCATCCATTGCAAGGGGCAGCACACCATCATCCACTTTAGGCTCAGCTTTGTTGTACACTAAGTTGGGGAAAAATCCTTAGATAACCTTCTCCCTTGTATGTCACTTGTCATTGTCTCTTTCGACTACTCGTTAATGAAGGAACACAAAGATCTCTGCAAGCTAAAACACTGTTATAGGGAGATGCAAAAGAGAAACAACACAACAAAAAATAGCTCAAAAAGATGGAGCTCAATATTGCCAATGTAAAAGAATTGATTTACAAAAGAAAAGATTACAACCTTATATAGGTAAAAAACCTAAAAAGGAAAACCCTAGGCTTGCACATTAATAATTAATAAAATAATTAATTATTATGCACCTAAAGTTAGCTTAAGTGTAAAAGAGATAAAAGGTAACTTAACTAATTAAACAAATATTGTTTAATTAATCAAGTAAATAACCAATTACTCTAACACCCCCCCTTAAGCTAGACTTAGGGAGAAGCTAAAACTTAGAAGAAGCTATTGAAAGAAAAGAGCAATGGGTCCCAGCAACAAGGCCAAATTAGGTACCCAAGTACAAGGAAATCTCTATGAAATGGAGAAAAAGGAGAAAACCTAATGGGAAAAAACTCCTCTCCAAAAAGAGATAGAAGAACATGCTGAAAGAAACATGAAGGAAGGCCTCATGAAGACCCCCCAAGGACAACTTCCTTCACCCCAAGCATAGAGCGCAACTGAAGATAGCGCAGAGAAGTAAAATGCTTAGTGAAGATGTCTGCAACCTGCTCGGTAGTGGGAATATACTCCAAGATGAGAGAACCATCCTGAATCAACTGTCTGATGAAATACATATGAAGCTCAATGTGCTTCGTCCACTGATGCTCCACCGGGTTGCGAGAAATGTGTATAGCACTCTAATTGTCACACCAAAGAATAGTGGGACTATCAGGAGGAAAACCAAATTCAGTCATCAACTGTTGAAGCCATAAAATCTCCTGACTAGCAAGCACAACAGCTCGGTACTCAACCTCTGTAGATGATAATGCATGAGCAGTCTGCTTCTTGCAAGATCATGTGATAGGACCAGAGCCAAGACAGAAAACAAAGCCAGAAGTAGACTTTTGATCATTGACATCACTAGCTCAATCTGAGTTAGTGTAGCCAACAATGTGAGGATCCCCTAATGTGTAGTGAATGCCATAAGAAAGGGTGCCCTAAATGTACCTCAAAATATGTTTGGCAGATTTCCAATGACTCTCATGAGGATTATGGGAGAATCGAGAGACAAGGCCAACCACAAAGGAAAGATCACGATGAGTGTGAGTTAGGTACAACAAACTGCCAACCAACTACCTGTAAAGTGTAGAATCTATGAAAGGAGTGGGGCAAGTAGGAGTCAAAACAACCCCTGACTGAAAAGGTGTGGGGGCAGGCTTGAAATCAAGCATGCCAAAGCACTGAAGCATATCAAGAGCATACTTCTGCTGGTAAATGGAGATCCCATTAGAAGACTAAATCACTTGAAGACCAAGAAAATAGTGTAGAAGACCAAGATTTGTCATCTCAAACTACTCCATCAAAGCTTGTTGAGCATGCTGAATCATAGAGGATGAGCTACCTGTGATGAGGAGATCATCAACATATAGCACAAGAATCAAGATCTCACCCTCAAGATTCTAAATATAGATGGTAGGATCAAAATGACAGCGTGTGAAACCAGTGGAGAGCAAAAAAGAGTCCATCTTCTCATACCAAGCCCCAAGGGCCTATTTGAGACCATATAATGAATGCCGAAGTTTGAAAACCAAAGAAGCATCCTGAACAAATCCATGAGGCTACTCCATATAGATCTCCTCCTATAGCTCACCATGCAAGAACTCACTCTTCACATCCATCTGATAAATGGACCAGACCCTAGAAGCTACAAGTGATAGTACAAAGCGAATAGAATTCATCTTGGCGACAGGGGAAAATGTCTCAGAGTAATCAATACCCTCAACCTGTGAGAAAACCTTCACAACAAGACGTGCTTTTTACTTATCAATAGAACCATCAGCAACATACTTGGTTTGATACAACCATCTGCACCGAACCATCTTTCTGCCCTTAGGAAGAGGACAGAGATCCCAAGTACTATTCCTCATGAAAGAAGAATACTCCTCCATAGCACTATCCCACTTAGGGTGACCTATTGCCTCTGAAAACTTCTGAGGATCCTTTGAAAGAGCATGACTCAAAAGACTAGAACCTACAGTATAAGAATGGGTGTGACGGGTGTCTGAAGGATCACCTGCCATAGATCTTGCTGCCTCAATAGTAAAGTGAGCCCATTTGGGCATCTGAGGTGGAGAAAGAGGAGGAGGAGATGGGGGATCATCAACATCCTCATCAGGATCATCCTCAACATAATCTGAAAGAGCTGTAGTGTGAGGAGTAGGTAGTGAAGTATCCACTGTGGGAAGGCACTCATCAAACTGGACATCCCATCGAAATATGACCTCTCTGGAATCAGGATCAAACAACCTGTACGCCTTAACATCCTCATAGTAGCCGACAAAAATGAGGGGTCGACTCTTCCGCTCCATGGCTCTCCTCTAAGCATTAGGAATAAATGCCCATGCCTCACTACCAAATACTTGAAATGATGAAACATTAGGCTTGTCATGAGACCAAGCCTCCTCAGGAGTCATATGTTGAATTGCCTTGTGAGGCATCCAATTTTGAATATAGTTGGCATAATTAACTGCCTTAGCCCAAAACGATAGATCCATGGACTTGGACTAAATCATACAATTCACCATCTCCCGTAAAGTTCTATTCTTTCTCTCAGCGACACCATTCTGCTGAGGGGTGTAGGGAACAATAAACTGATGCTGCAAACCATGCTCAGTGCAAAAATATCTGAAAGCCTAATTCACATACTCCCCCCCATTATTTGTATGTATCTGCCGAATAGAAAGGCCATACTACTTCTCTACAAATGTCTTGAAGATTCGAAAGGAATCAAAGACATCAGACTTGTACTTAAGAAAGTAAACCCATGTGCGTCTGGAGAAGTCATCAATGAATGTGAGTACATACTTGGCCCCAAAAAAAGGAGTGGGAAATGACATGAGGTCACTATGAATCAACTCCAAGGGTTCCAAAGCACGAGTGGCGCTTCCCTTCAGAAAGGGATCCCTGTGATGCTTGCCAAGCACACAACCATGACAAAAATTGTTTGTACAAGAAATTTGTGGAAGACCAAGAACAAGTGCCCGTGTACTCATCTGCTGAAGATATCTATAATTGACATGGCCCAAACACTCATGCCAAAGCTTACTCACAGAATCTGCATGTGCTATAAAAGATGAACCTGTACCCTTAGAAGGCTCAAATCCATCAAATCTATAAAGATGAGATGCAGTGTCAACATACCCAGTAGCCACAACCAAATAAGAGTCATGGAGATCCCGAATAACCACATGATGTGGTGAGAACTCAACTATCTTACCAGAGCCAAAATGGAAAATCAGATAAATGGACAAGAGGTTCGTCGAGATGTCAGGAACAACCAGAACATCCTGTAGAGTACCCCCATCCAAAGAGACAGAACCTGAACCCAAGACTGGAAGCTATGTAGAGTCACCCACTCCAATCTGTGAAGTACCACAAGAGGCAAGAGAAGTGACCAATTACTGAGTGTGAGTCATATGGTGAGAAGCACTAGAATCTAAAATCCAAGTGGACCCATAGGTTGATGCTCGAGCAGTGAGAGCATGACCTTTCCCTATGGAAGGAGAAGACGACTGAGGTGAGGAGATGTGATGCTGCTGCAGGGCTTCCTCTAAAGCCTCTAATCATTTCCAACACCTGGAAACTGGATGTCCTTCCTTGCCATAGAAGCTGCAAGTGTCTCCTGATTTCTTCTTAGTCTTGGAGGAAGACTCACCAGACTTTGAAGATTTCCCCTGTTTCAGATTAAGTAGTGGTTTGGAATTAGACTTAGGAGGTGGTTTGGAGGAATGCTCACTGCCTGCAGAATCTTTCTTGGGCTTTAGTTTCTACTTTTGTTTCTCCTTAGATGACTAAGCAACCAATGCTTTGTTCTTTGATGCTAAGAGAATATCAATCTGAGAAAGGTGTGACTGCTCACGAGACAAACGCTCACAAAACACATCAAAGGTAGGCATGGTAAAATGAGCACCCAGGCCATCCATGGTGGAATAGAATGAAGAAGCAAATATCTGAAATGGACCACGAAGCTTTGAAAGGATCAAGTAAATGCACTCTGTGTTTGACTTATTTTTGCCACAACCCTGTAAAATAGTGCAGATTATTTTGAACTTGGTCAAAAAATCCTCAATAGTGGGAAAGGATTCAAGTAACAATGAAGTCAGCTCTGCCTCAATCTGTAATGCTCAGAACTCATTAATGGTCCCAAAAAGTGTCTCAAACTTCAACTAAATGGCCCGAGGAGTGAGCAAAGCATCAAGGTGAAATAGAAGACTATTTGAAATGTGTAGGGATAGCAAACCCATAGCTTCATCCATCTTGTTCCTATGCTGAATAATCTCAAAAAGACATTGCAACTGAGGCTGAACCTCATCTAGACAAGACCACAACCCTCGTGACCTGAGAAGCCTTATCATGCGAGACTTCCAGGTATGATAGTTCTGTGATGTGAGTGACTCAACTAAGGAGTCTGCCATGAAACCCTGCACCTATACCTGTACCTACTGGTGTTTATTATTATTATGTGATCTTTCAGAATAGATAGAAGATGTAGAAGGGTTTGATTATTTTGAGAGTTTTGGTGTTCTAGTTTTCTGATTTAAATGAAAGAAAGTGAGAAAAAAACACCCCCCACAAAAGATAAACCCAAACCCTAGTACAAAATGAGAAAGAGGAAGCAATGCATAAGAAAAAAACCTTCAAAAAAAATTCTTGTGTACCTAAATAAAATTTTGAGAAAAAGGATCACATATCTGAATAGAGCAGGCTGAGAGCTTTCCAACGCCTATTCATTTTTGAAAAACAGAGTCCGTTTGCACCTTTTATGGCCCTGGAAGTGCAGAAAGAAGACCCCACTTTGACTGGGAAAAAATATAGTCAAACAAAAAATATGGAAAAAAGGACTAGTACCATGATGTCTAGAATGGAAGTAGCTTTCCAATGGTATCTTGTTTGAAAAAAATGGAGACCGTATGTCGAGTGTAGACCTAATTTCGTGAAGTCACCTCAAAAAGCACAAATCTACCTCCTTTAAGCCCTGGGGGCTAAAAAAAAAAGCCCCTGGTCCACTGAGTGACCAGGGGGCTGCCGACAGGTCTGGTGAGCTGGGAGCTCGGCGAGAAGGGCGACGACTGGAGCTCGGGTGGTGGCCGGGAGCTCGGCGAGGGCGGTTGGGAGCTCGAAGAGGGGGCGGCGGCCGGGGAAAGAAACTAGGCCGCAGCAACGGTGAGCAGAGGGTGCTGGAGGGAGAAAACATAGCAGTGCCAGAGGGATGCAGATGGCCAAGTAGGGGCTCGAATTAGTGGGCGGTGAGCGGCGGCGGCACAAAAGAACCAGGGGCATGGCGGCGACGGGTGGAGGAAAGACCAAGGGCGCGGCGGTGACAGGCGGCTGAAAAACCAGGGGCATGGCGGCCGACAAATGACCAAGAAAATGTAGGGTGCCAAAGATGAGAAGAGTACTGCCGCCTGCAGTACTTGCAGGTCCGGCGGTACCATGCGTACCGTGGGTGCAAACCCAAAAAAAATTTCAATTTTTTTTTAAGAACCCTTGTAACGCCCGTCATGCAAACCCAAAGAACACAGACAAAGCAAATAATTTTTTTTTTAAACATTACAATTGAACATACAAGAAAATTAACCATAAACATATAACACATTACATTACACTATTACACTTAGTTCTCTGGGGCACGCGAGGTTACTTCACAAACCACTAACAACGAAAACAAAGGTAACTACAACACAATTCACTACTTATAGCTATATTCAATGATCACACAAGTTACAAGAAAAGATAGAAGTGAATTAACTAACTTTGGCAATAGAGTCTACTTACTCAAGCTAGCTTAACATACCTCTTACATTCTATTTTTCGACAAGTCCTTGCTTCCAATGCCTATACCTGCAAGATCTACATGACTTGGCACACACATCAGATCAAGATAGTTAGCGCATGATCACTAAGAGACGCTATATAAACCAATGGTAGCTTTAAGTTACCAGAAAATAAACGACAAGACTCAAGCAAGACTCAGAAGAACAATCCTAGGGGCCCGACCTAATGCCTCGGGAGCTCATCACTTGATGGCCTTGCCTACGTATATAATTCGCAGAGGCACCATAGTTCGACAACTTGAGCTGCTCCAACTCATTGACTGACCAACCAAGGGTTCACTCATAAGACATTCAAGGAGGAATCTTCCCCAAAACAAAAGTAACACAACACCACAAATACATACTAAACTCAAACCTATATTCATAAGCATTGTGTGACCCATACAAAAATTACATACTAGAGAAGAGTGGGTATGCAACCCTTTCTAGGGTCCATCACCCCAGACGGTTTCTAAGGCGGCTGCCACCCACTTAGGTGAAGCCGAAGACTGAAGAACAAGATAAGCATATTCTTGCAAAAACAAAATAAAAATAACCTACTCAAAAAAAAAATATTTCTAATTCAATAATCTATAGTTTAAGAATTCCATTAAATTGGATAACTATAAGGGACTATTTTAAAACTCATTTACATAAACCCTAACTTTTCATGCTAAACCATTCACATAATAACACTCAATTTCCAATGACAACCATAGTTCTAGTTTGCTAATTCCTATAATAACCCACATATATAAATAAATCATTTCCTAAATATAAACACATTAATTACAAGGTCTTAAAGAATAATCACCATATCTTATAAGCACCCTACTAAAAGAATCATCACTAAGGAAGCTCTATAAAACATAATTTACAATTAATCCTATATACATACTCACACAAAAGGATTAATTTTGCTAGCACGGTCAAATGATAAATCATAAGGAACATTTAAATCATCACTAACAAATCAAAGCAATAAACATCAAATAAAACATTTATTATCTATTCGACTATAAATTAACTAAGGACATAGCCCCCATTCAAAAATAAGATATTTCAAGGTAATTTATTAATGGAAATTTGCACATAATAATATAAAGGAAAAATTGTAAAACATCCTTTTAACCATTTTATGAAATGCTTATTCTCTAAGGTGACGTTATCATTATCTCACTTAATCTTTGTACCGTTTTTATTTGTTAGTTGAAATAAATAAGTAATCAAGCTTGTCTAACTTTATCTTCCTTACTTCACAAAGTTTAGTATACATTCATTTAATGTGTTATGAAATCATCTCTTGATATAGTAGTTGATATTTTCATATAGCTTTTACATAGGAGATCATATAAAATTTTATATATATTTAAAAAAAAAAAAACCACTTATATTAATTCTAAGGCGATATATACACATATAAAATCAACATTGTTTCCTAAGCCACAAGGAATAAAGCGCATGCACATACTAAAGTTAGCATCTTCAAAAAAAAAAAACAACTCACCAATCCTTATCTCTCAGTTACTAAGAACAC
The DNA here is from genome assembly GCA_007258455.2 of Sequoia sempervirens. Classification (NCBI taxonomy): domain Eukaryota; kingdom Viridiplantae; phylum Streptophyta; class Pinopsida; order Cupressales; family Cupressaceae; genus Sequoia; species Sequoia sempervirens. The sequence goes on along the minus strand of VDFB02373365.1, from coordinate 311,941,064 downwards.
TTAACTCAAATAGGAATACTATTGTTGCACGTGCCAAGGACATAGCAACGTGTTCTAGACAAAGATTGACAGAGGCGGATACAATATAAACGCCAATGCAAACAACACTCTTACCAGAAAATTTTGCAAGGAATAGGACTCAATTCTAATATAGGGGCGATGATGTGAGCTAACAAATCTAGCTGGTCATAGTGAAGGGTGCAAAAGTGCTAAGAATAGAGTAAATATCAGGTAAGAGGGCGGCGATAAGGAAAAAGGGACGATAGCAAATTTACATAATGATTACATCAAATTTTGGTCCCAGATCCAAGTTATACATAGCACATCAAGGAACATGGAATCGGCGTAGTAAGCAGTGAAATTCGAGTGCCAAGAAAAATCAAACGCCTTAGAAGTGTTGTGAGTGTAGTAAGCCAAATCCAAGGTAGGGTAAAAATGATTGCAACCACCATCAACAGTTATCAACTTTAATGCCAACTCTAAGCCAACGTTGATTCTCCCAGACAATATACATATAGGTTATGAAAATTTCCTTTAGATGGGAGGATTCTAAGCACAACAATCTTGTGGTTCAGATGATTAAATCCAACTAACAATCTGTAGCGATGAAAGAGTCTAAAAAGGCAGAGAGGGTGATACAAGAGCAGGAACCATATGCAATTTAAGAAGCTAGAAAAGGTGTGTATCAAACTAAGGCTTATAGCCCTGACATGCTAAGCAATCACTACAGACTAGAGACAAGAAGGTGAGATAAAGCGTGTGACTAACAGAGGGAAATGGCTACATAAACTTCACCCTTGGTAACCCTTATTGCTTCACATAAAGAGCTGACTATTAGGTGCGAATGGTTAACCTACCTATCCACTCTCTATGCTGAAAAGGCTGAGGGATATATATATACAGTCTGCAAAAAGGTTAAACAAGATATCCCATATAACCTCAAGCCTTAATGATTGAAAATACAAGGTTCCCTACTTCTTATCTTATTCTATATTTCTAGTGATCATAAATCATTGCAAACGAAGGTCAGGAGAATCCAACCCCAGGCTCACGTATATTCCAAAAGACACAAAGTAGCCTAACAAATCTCATATACCAAAGACATGCAAAGTGATCCTCAAACCAATTCAAGGATGCTAGCAAAAGACATGAAAGATCAAGGAAGATTGAACACGGTCACCTAATAGTATGGTATTGCGCACATCAGGGCATGTAACATGAAGAGAGGAGTGGCTAAAATATACAGACCCATCGCAGCCAAAAACATCACACTCCCAACAGTCGATCCAATACTTACCAAATGTTCAAAATGCAGACACCAGATCTCGTATTAATACTCAACACCGATAAGCAAAGCACAAAGAAGAACTTTGTCAACTCACCGGATAATCCACCGATGGCTTCAACTATGAAGGTAATGGTGGTAGACTTGTTCCTCTGTGTCCTTGGATTCTTCCTTCTAGAAAATCTATTTCTCTTGTAGCCTTTTCATTTAGCTTTCCCCAAATATCTCTTTAGTGGAAATTCAGACCAAGATCACTAAAAGCTAATGGATGTGCTTCAATCGTATCATCTACAGAAAGTAATAAAGTGGTAGACAGGGATCCATAGCTCGATTCAGATTGTGGTTATGCTATATAGGGATTTGGCTAAGGGCATGCGGTGGTTCAATAAGCACAGGAATAAACATCACATCTTAATGAATTTATATAAGAAAACAAATGATATGCAATCATAAAGAGGCGCATTTGCTTAAATGGCAACATACTTCAAGACATACACTACAGTAAGGAACATGTGGAAGGGAATAAGAATTGGGATTAACCCAGCAAGTGAGAACATTTACTCCATATGTCTAAAACATTTAAATGAATCCTTGCTCACTAAATATGCGTTAATTACTTCGTTATTCAGGAGAGACAGGATCATAGAAAGGAAATTTTGACAGATACTGGCAGAATATTTTGGAGCAGGTTACAAGGAAAACACTTCTTTTATATAATTTGATTTAGAATCGCACTGGTCTATTTCTCCAAGTGCGTTTATCAGACAAGACAAGGGTATTGTTAAATTGCATACCTTACACACCATCGTTAGCTCTCCCTACATAAAAGAAAAAGGTATTCGATGCTTGATCCTCTCTCCTTGTTGCTGGCTTCCTCCCTTCTCTTGGTCATCGATGAATCTCCTCCTCTCCTCCCAGACTTTCCTGTTCTCCCACCCTTGAATCAGGGCGTGCCACACAACATGCCGCACGTCTCCCCTCCTCCCACTCCCTCTAACTACCTTCGCAGATATGCATGCCAAATAACCAGGCATGGACCCCCACGTGTTTCCTCCAATCCCCCATTAAAAGGAGCATTTAGAGGCTGAAATAATGCAGATTACAAAACTTCTGCTAAAATTTAAATGAAACTTGTTAAATCACCTAAAATATCGATTGCTCAACATAAATTCCCCTAAAATTATCCATTAATCAAATATTAAACTTATTCGCTATTAGTGTTAATAGAATTATTTTAATACTAATACTTGAACATTGATATCCTAATTTTAAAATACCGAAATCACCATTATTATTGTCACATTTAAAATCCCATTAATTAAATTTATATTTCTTCTCATGTTTAAAATAAGTTCACATTTTAATCTCTTTTAAGAACCTATTTTATTTATTTTATACTATTTGTTTATTTATCTAATGGTCCACAAATTCATGCATAGTAAAATAATTCTTAATTGTAATTAATCATTTTAATCGAAACCACTAAGTACACTAAAAAAAAACAACTTACTCCAAGACCAAAATGAAAGAACCGGAGGGGCACTACAACCCTTTGGTTTAATTCACCTAGTTTTTTTTAAAGAACCCCAACCTCTAATGCAAGATCTCAAAAACTATAATAGGGAGCTTCAGACCTTGGGCTCTGATACCATGAAGGAACACAAAGATCTCTGCAAGCTAAAACCCTGTTACAGGGAGATGCAAAAGAGAAACAACACAACAAAAATTAGCTCAAAAAGATGGAGCTCAATATTGCCAATGTAAGAGAATTGATTTACAAAAGAAAATATTACAACCTTATACAGGTAAAAAACCTAAAAAGGAAAACCCTAGGCTTGCATATTAATAATTAATAAAATAAATAATTATTATGCACCTAAAGTTAGCTTAAGTGTAAAAGAGATAAAAGGTAACTTAATTAATTAAACAAATATTGTTTAATTAATCAATTAAATAACCAATTACTCTAACAGTTAACCTTTCATAAACATATAAGAGCAAGCTTGAGATGTGAATGATAGGTCTTAAGATTGACGAGTGCATGTGACGTACCACCTCTCTTTCATTTTATCTTTCCTTGACATGACACAGCCTAACTTCGAAACATATGACTTGGCATAGGGCTTTCCAAGTTGGCTCTCATGTCTTGTTTTCTTTTTACTTTTTCTTTTCTTCTCTACTTTAAACTAATTGCTCACAAAACGATGTGTAGAAATTCCTTTAAAGTGGGGGGCATACATTACCATAATTCATTTGCATTCTTGGTCCTTAGTGTATCCTTGTCATTTAGGTGATGCGTTCGTCACTTTTTGGATGACATTGGGTGTAATGTCCTTTATCATTGTGATATTTCTTAGCATATTACATTCCTCTTGGTGTCTTGATGTGACCCACTACATCCCCTAAGTTGTGAATATACTATTCTTTTATTGGTCCTCTCTTGGAGACATTAGACACAATGTTCCCTAAGTGACTGACCGTGTATGAACTTAACAAGACTCCTTTGAACATACTTCACATTTACATGTTTTCATTTTTACATTTTTTGCATTTTACATTTTTGCATTTTGTATGGCCACCTTGCATAACACAACTTGCATGCTTGGAGTTCCATCCTATTTGTATACAAATATTTGCTTGTCTTTTTCCTTGTGGTAGCTTGTTAATGTTATTAGGCGGTATAACTTTAACATGGTTGAGCGGGAAACCCACCTAGTGGCACGAATTTTCCCCATAGCCACCTTTGTGTTTGTGAGTGCATACCAACTTGCGTATGTATCTTACATTTTTGGGCTTTCTCACCCCACAAACAACTAGTTTTGTGGCCCCAGAGTTAGTAAACCTTTGGCCTTTCTCACTTGGAAGACAACCAAGAAGTTTTGTCAGCCCAGAGTGAGTACATGTACCCCATCTTTCATTCTCTTCATTCTTGCCATTCCATGATTTTGCATCTTGGGGGCTTGACTTAGGATCTTCGGTCCTGGGGGCTTGCACAACCTCCTTAATCTTTGTAATTCTTTGTCATCTTCATCTTGACATGAGGATTTCTCTTGAATGTTTACTTTAGTGTGAGTTTGAAACAGGTTCATCCTCTCACTAATATGGGGGCTAAATGTGCAATAGAAAAAAGGACCCTTTACTTGACATGGGATTAATTCATGATAAAATGGACTTAATAATGTCTTAAAATCTAGTGTTGTGAGGCAATTTATTCATCCACATTAGGTCTTGGACCCTTATAAACTAAATAACATGCTTTTAATGATGTCTTGTAAAGGTGTTGTAAAGTCTTCTAAGATACTTTCATGCCTTTCTAGACTTAATTAATCTATTTCTCCCTAATTCAACATTATAAACTATGTTGAATAACATTATTACATCAATCTAGAAGGTTCTTAATGTAAACTTAATGATAAACTAGTGTTGTAATGTGTCTTGCACATTCACCTTGATTCTTGTGCATTCCTAGGCTATGTGGACTTTGACATTGATTTATATGTCGTAAGCCCTATTTAACATTTACATCATCATTAATAGGTCCCTAATGACACATATTGTGCATCCCAAGGCTTTAATTGATCAAACACTCAACAACATGGAATTTTAGACCTTATTTCCTAATTCCTTGGCTTCTTAGGTGTCGAAATGGCCCCTATGGGACCCATTCACCATGTTTGCAAAATGAATCCTATCTGGCCCCATTTTGACCTTTGAGCAGAAAATAAAGTGAAATTTGAATTATTTTCACTACATGTCGGCTTGTGATGAGGTATTATCGGGTACTAAGGTACAATTTTCTATAAATAAATGTTTTTATTCTCATTTTACATCTAACAACTAATTCTTACATCTCTCATCACTAATTCATCATCTATCTTCTCATCCAAGTCAATCAAGCTACGTTTTCTTCATTAGAAGTCTTCAAGTTAGCTTTCTAAAGCATTCAGTAGCTAAATCTTCATGCTATGTTGCAAAATTTCAAGATCAAATCATCATGACAATGTAACATGTCCATTGTGTCATGCTTCATTACATCTTTTCATCATTTTGGTTTAATTAACTAAAAAGGGGTTCGACTAAGGAAAACCCACATGCCCTAACATTCAACTTTTCTCTCTCTTGTCTTGTTTGTTTGCAGAATTAGGACTCTTGGAAGCTTGGAAATCATTAGAAGTCAAGTTGAAAAGTTACTCAAGTCATCTCTTCATCATTCAAGTCAAAACATCAACAAAAAGTCACTTTCAGATCCAGATCTGATAGTTTAAGAAGCGGAAACCTATAAGAAGAAGAAGTGCAGATATACCTCCATAGAATCAACTCCTGGATTAGTAGATTCCTAGAAGTATAATAATTCACCACCCATGGCTAATGAGTCCCCTCTATAGGCCTGAAAAGTGGTTTTCTCATAATTCAGCTCTCGACAATCAGAAAGAGGTTTCCAAAACTTTTCATCAGAACCAAGACTAATTTTCCATGCATGGTGAATCAGTCTTAGTGTCCATTAACAGAGGTTTATGAAACATTCCAGAATATTCCAATGAAATCAATGTGCCTCTAGGTGCACTTTGTTTAGTCTCATCAATTTTTGTTTTCATCTGCCTAAGTTTCTAGTTCATACTTGCAATCATCATTGTGTTTTTCAGCACCTTGCAAATGTTAGATTAGTTTAGATTCTTTTGTCTATATTTCCATTAAGTTTCCATAATTTAGGAACATCTTCACACACATTCTACACTCCTCTTTCCATTTCTTGTAGTGTTAACAAAGTCATTTTTTCCCATTGTCCTCTCCTTCTAGGTGAAAAACCCTAGCAAGGAGGTAGAGATTTTGTGAGCCAAAAATCTTTGTTTCACTAACATACTACACATAAAACCTATATTAAGGTAATAAATGCATCATTGCATATTTTGAATATGTAGGTATGTAAAAATATATTTTTAAAGATAAGAAATGTATTATGGCTTGGTATAGATAGTTCTTTGTATGAATCACTCAATCATGAAGTCCATAAAAACCACTAACATAATCCAAAAATACTAATGAAACATATTTTTAAATCTAAGTGTGTGGTGGATCATACATTCATAGGACTTATAACTTATTAACTGGGCTATAATTCCTATTTTACTAGGAGAAAAATACATTAAATTCATAACAAAATATAAGCTATGCACATATACACTAAAGATATATTATGAAACAATGAGACATAGCTTATAATCACACTCCAAACTCCATAAAACCATGTGTACTAATGAAGAGATGATGGAAAAGACAACAATGATTTAAGATATTATAATATTTGTAAGATATTTATTATTATCCTACCAACAAATGTTGCAAGAGGAGACCTTATGATAGAATGCCTATCATAATTCATCACGTAATTTTTTTCATAAAGATATATGTAAATGGTCAATGAGACATTTGATTACAAACATCAGTTAGCAACACAACATAATTTTTATTCAAAAAATGTGTTAATATATAGTTGATGTAAGCAAGAAGTTGAGTCTTACTAGACTGAGCAAAAATTGCAGCAAAGAACTGTTATTCCAATTCACAAATTCACACTCAAAGTAAAATCCACAAACTTAAAGAAATATAATATATTTTCAATCACAAATTTCCAAGCATCATATGCAAATTAGTAACATTACATAATTTAATTTTCTTGCTCTATTCAAATAAATTTCTTAACACAAAATTGCAGATTTATCTTACAATCAAAATCTTCATTGTCTGATTCTCACTTTATACAAACTTAGGCATTGAAATTTCATTCACATTTGCTAGCTAAAACCCACTCCATACTTCATTCTATCCTATTTGAATAGAAATAAAAAATAATAATTTAAACTACAACAAATTTTTGATTTTTATGTTCAACGCCCCACTTCTTTACTTTCTCCTTGCACACAAAAATTTCTACAACAACAACACTTCAATTTTTTTGTTTGGGCGCCTACCTCTACTCAATGCCTTTTCCCACACCATATTTCTTTTGCTCCTACCATTCCCCATGTCTTTTCCTCTCCTAGGAATATGGTTTCTTGTTTGACTATACCTCTTAAACTTCTCATTGCAGCTTGTCCAAAGGTCTGCAATTAAAATAAAATAAAAATCATATACTAAAGTTTGCCAACTATAAATAGCCTTGTAAGTATGCAAATTAATTTTACATATGCTATTTCTATTATTCTTCAATTTTTAAAATTGAATGGAAATGATTTATTTTTATTTAAAATAAAATCAAAAACTAAAACTACAAACTCAAACAACAAGTAAACAATTGTTTTTGTTAATGTTGATTATGCATGTACCCAAACACTCTTGCATTAGACATGCTGGGTAGAAATATTGTAAGCATAGAGTCACAATGGTGGAGTTTGAGTAGTTGAACTACTTTTCTAGGTTGAATGCAACCTACAACTAACTCCATGGCTGGGTTAAGTGCACAAGATGAATTCTTTTTCCTCCTCTTCCAACACTATGTTGGAATAACTGTCATCTTCCTCCCACAACTCCATTCACCACACTTCTCTCTTCTTGTTGATTCACATCCACCATGTCTCATCCTTCGCAACCAAATTGTTTCTCCTCTCCTCTCCTTCATGGGATCTAACCCACTAGTAACTAGAATCCTCCAAATCTTATATACAAATCTTCACCAAACATCTTATGGAAATTGTATATTTCCATGGGTTCTTCTCCACCCTCTTCAACCTTGACTACCTCAAATGGAAATACTAAATCATCATCACAAAATACAACAACATTTACCTCTTCATTCATTGTTGTAAATTCACCATCAGTTGCATTAGTAACTTCTACTTTCTTCTTTGTGATTCTTGTCATCTCACTTTCAATATTTACAATAGTTTCCAACTATCATTCTGTACTACAAAAAATTGCGACAACAATTCATCCTCTTCCTCATCACGATTTTTTGTAATCTCTTTGCAGTCTATCACGACATCTTCATTTTTCTCCTCTTTGACTACCTCTACTACAAGCTCTTTGTTATTCATTCCATCCTCATCTTCATTCCTCATGTCTTTTGTTCACTCAGTTATGCCTCTAATTTTTCTATGTTATCTAATCGCTTGTTTATATTTTCAATCATCCTCCATGTATTATCTTCTTCATACCATCTCCACACTTCTCAAATCATAGGCTTCTTCCTTATGACTACCCGTCTCAACTGTTGCAATCTTCCACAATTATTTCCTCATACTCTACAATCTACCATCACACTCTCAATCTATGAAATAAATTCTTTAGCACCTCCCTAACTCTTGATTGCTCAGGGCTTCTCTACCTACAACAATCCTCACGAGCTCTTCACAACTGTTTCATTCTCCCATAAGTCCTGGTGGATCCTCTCCACTCTAAAGATCCCCCACTTTGATACCAAATGATGTAAGTAAGAAGCTGAGTTTACTAGACTGAGCAAAAATTGTAGCAAAGAACTTTTATTCTAATTCAAAAATTCACACTCAATGTAAAATCCACAAACTTAAAGAAATAGAATGCATTTTTAATCACAAATTTTGAGGCATCATATGAAACTGGGGCCCACTACGAGTCATCCTACCAATCCCTGCTCTCTCGTTTCTCTTCTATGACAACATCAACAAAACACATGGGCTCATGGGAAACATATTATAAAGCTTTAAAATAAAGCTTTAGCACCAATAAAATAAACTTCAAACATGGCCATTAAAAATTTTAATTCCTACCTTCACCAATCCCCACTTCCCCGCAAGCTTTTGATGATGGCAACAGCCACAGGCTGGTAGGGAGAGCCTTCCTTATGATATTTTTGAGCCAAATATAATAAAATTTGGGTGTTGGTACCAAAATATAATTTCTCCTAACAATTTTGATATGTTTTCACTACCAATGCAAGCTATTTAGAAATGGTGATATCACTGAGTCATTTTTCAGAATGAGAGGGCGTTTTTGGCAATGTTGTCACTCAAAATCCATCACAAACACACTTAAAAGCTCTGCCTAGGAAATAGGATAGGTTATGGGATACATTTAAAGCATATAATAACAAATTCTGGCTCAAATGGACCCCAAAAGATGCTTGGAAACTCAAAAACATGATTAGAAATTTCACTCTGCAATACTATCTACTTGAATCTGCCTAAAATCCATCAAATTCACCTCCATGGCGAAGGAAACACTCCATTATTTACTGCAATATCCTCTCAGTATTCTGCTTGGTTGCTCGAAAGAAAATGTTCTGGAGAGCATTCACTTGACGAGTTGGCGAGAAGGTAGTATGAAGTTGAAACTTTATAAAAATTTAATAAAGTTTTGATATCTCTAAATTTTCCCTAAAATTCCCACATCACGTGAAATTTATGCTTGCAAATATTTAAAACAATGCAAATGTTTTAAATATTTACATTTTAAACTTTAGGAAGTGAGTGAAAATTTAATTTCAACGGTGGCCCAAATAGGGAAAATTCATTGCGAGAAAATCAGGACAATTGGAGCCACAAAAAAATGCATAGGGACATTATCATTTATCTAGAGAAAACCCATTTCCTCAAAACTTGCATCACCGAAATATTTCTAGGCCTTCCTATGTAAACTAGCTTGTTGGATGCATTTCCCGCATCTGAAATGCATTAAAATAATGAATCATATGATCTCCTATTTTGACAAGAATGGAGCTGGAGATGCTTTGGACCAAAATGATAAATGGATTTCCCTTAGAATTTCAAAATTTAAAACTTTCCTGAATACCAATTTTGACTTGGTCGTAGTCAGAAGATAATTAAATAACCCATCATAACTCATCCTGGGGACCTAAAACTAAGCATGAATGTTACCAAATTTGAACTAAAAATTCATTTCAACAAATGACATGGAAAAATTCATCTTGAGGTGCAAGATATTAATATCCAAAGTGGATCAGTTGGACTTTTTGGCAGTGCACCTATAAAAAACCAATTAGGGCTCACCAAGTCACCATCCTGAAAAAATACCAAATCTTCTCTTGGGTAACTGCCATTGGAAACACTAAATCATTTCAAAGTCCATTGAGTATGTATGCAAGATGGCTTTCCATCAATCCACATTCTTCACAAGATATTAAGGCTCAAAGTTGACCTCCTTGAAACATTCTAGAAATGCAAATGTAAAAATAGAACAAACTACATTTTCTTTTTACCTGATAAAACTATAAAACTTGATCATGTGGCTCTGAAACTAGACCAAGGAGCATATAAATATGAGGGGAATGCAGAGCACCAATCCATTTTCCATGATGATCACCCATTTGTGAAATATCAGTCTGAACAAGGGGCCACTTCGTAAGCCTGAGAGTATGCAAACAACAAAGCAGGCCCATAACCCTCCAACTTGTTGATTCAAAACCCTATCAAAACATATCACATGAAGTTGAAATCAAACATACATGTTCACATTGTGTTGCTAAAAAGTGTATACTTTTCTTGATATGGGAATAATTGATGATAAATTAGACTTGATGAGGCCTTGATTTGGTGTTGTGAGGTGTCTACACATCCACACTAGGTCTTGGGCCCTTGCAAATTGAATAAAATACATTTATTGATGTCTTGCAAGAGTGTTGTAAGATGTTGTAACACATCATCACACTTTTATAGGACCATAATGTTATAATTCACCTAAATAACCTTACCAAGACCTATTTCAAAGTGTTGTAAAGTCTTGGAACAAACTTTCACACTTTCCTAGGCTTGTCATTAATATTTGCACCTTTCTTATGCTTTAAATGGCCCCTTTATGCACTTGCAAGCCTTAATTAAGTGTCTTGTTGAAGAGGAACCTGATAAATAACATTTAATACATCTTAATCTCTGACATCCACTCAAAATTTCCCAGGTGGACTAAGTCACCACCTTGGGTGACTTAGTCCCATTTGGCTAAAAAATCAATGATCTTTGAGGATCCAAAATACATTAAAATTCATAGTCTCAAAATCATATGGAACCAGCTCCATCGCATAGGGCTCACCTACATGGTCCTGACGCAACTTGAATCACATCAAAAGGAGATCATACACTCAATATATGCTTGGTCAAAGTTTAGTCAACATGAGGTCAAAGCTGGTCAACTAGAAAAATTAATGATTATCGAACATTTTTATACAACTTCCATCATGTAGATCTCATAGAAAACTTTTCGGTACATTTTGAATGGACCAAATCTGAGTCTGTATGTGGAAGTTATGACCAGACAAAGTTATGATCAAAGTGGTGACATGTCATCACCAAAACTTGACACTTGGTAGGACACGTAGTAGATGACATGGAAGGACTAGTGAGTTGGCACTAACATGGACCAAATAAGTGGGAAAAAATATGGATTAAACCATATTTGTTAAAGAAAAAAATGTATCGTTTAAAAAAAATTTAAAACAAGAAGAGGATTTGGTGGGATTTTATTCCTTAAAATCCTCTTGCCTTGCCCATAAAACAAGGAGAGAAATAAAGCTCGTAAACTTGTATTTCAAAAAATTAACCCCTTTAACCACCTTTCTCATATTTCAACGATTTATCATATTTTAAGGAGCTTAAAATAATTGCTTAATTTTTTTTTATGATTTAAAGGAGGTTTATGAATATTTTGAAATATTTTTATATGTAAATTAGCAGGATTATGGAAGATTATTACTTGTAATGGAAGATTTCATGGATTTTGTAAATCGTTTGGTTTTAAGCCATATTTGGAAAAAATTATGTATAAAAAGGGCGAATTTTAGCTTTGAAGGGGCAGATTAGAAATTATTGGAAAATTCTGTTGGAGAGAATAATTGTATTATGGGGAAAATTATTGGAATTGTGAGAGTATGAGGAGAGAGAATTCTTTCGGCAAAGAATTTGAATTCTTTGAGAGAGAGATTACAAGGTTTTGATTATCACACCAAAAATTGTAAAGGAGAGAGACTGTGAGAAATTATTATGCAGGTGGAGCTTGGATATTGTAACAAGGAATTTTCATAGCTTGGCGATATTAATAAAGCAGTCTACCTTGAGAAGCGGACCCAGAGACGTAGTCCTGATTGGACAAACTTCGTTATCAAGCTCGTGTTCCTCTCTCTTCTGTCATTTCATTCTTCTCTCAGCTATCTTTCATTCTTTTAGTTTTAATTCCTTATTTTGATTTCTGATTATAGTTCGTTATAGTAATTAGTCAATTTCCTTAATTTATGTAAACGTGAACTTAGTCTGTAATTTCAACGGTTAAACAACACAGTCACACAATTCTATTGGATCGAGAATAATTGTTATTAAGGTTAAATACATTTGAATTTGTAAACCTCTAACTATATATCAATTAAAATATATTCAAATTTCTTTCAGTTTTTTATTCTTTAAGACCTAAGGTTGGCCTTTGAAGAGGTATTTTTGGGAATTTAGGTATAATTGTGTATAAATAAGTAATTTTCCCCTCATTTTTCACTCTCCTAACTCATCTTAATTCATAAATCTTTATCATTCATCACTCATCATATTCTCAAGTCAAGCAAGCTAGGGTTTTATCATTGCAAGTCATCTAGATAGCTTCCAAGGACATTCAAGGGGAAATTATTCATGTTTTGGTGTAGAAAATTAATATCAAACATCATGGCAATGTAATAACTCGATTCTTTCATGCTTCATTACATCTTTTCCTCATTTTAGTTTAATTACCTAAAAGGGGTTTGAAAAAGGAAAACCACCATGCCCTAACATCCAACATTTCTCCTTCCTGTCTTGTTTGTTTACAGATTTAGGAACTTTATGGGTTTGAAGATCATTGAAGATTTTTTTGAAGATTTTTTGAAGATGTCTCCTTGTTTTCCAAGCTGGAATATCAACTAAAATTCACCTTTAGGTCCAAAAATAAGAGTTTTAAAAGCGAACACCTATAGCAAACCAAAGTGCAAACCTAGGGTATCCGTTTCCACTTCCAATTTTTTTAGAGATTCAAAAGTGGACTAAGTCACCACCTCGGGTGACTTAGTCCTACTAGACCTAATTTTTAGTTATTTTTGTAGATCTAGATACGGTCCATTTGGTTGAAACAAGTTTATGGACAGTTTCCCTAAATTTGGAGTAAAATGCCCCACCTTGGGCGACTTAGTCCTACTCGACCTAATTTTCAATGATTTTTGTAGATATAGATACCCATTTGGTTGAAACAAGTTTCTAGGCAGTTTCCCTAAATTTGGAGTAAAATGCCCCACTTGGCAACTTAGTCCCACTAGGCTTAAAAATTAGAATTTCTAGGATCTTAGAACCTTTTTCCATCTCCAATCAACTCCTCTTCAGTTTCTAGGTGCATGGCTCTGTCTTGCATTTATGTTTTATCGTCTATTGCATTTGTTTTATCTCTTTGCACATCACAATGTGTTTTCCAACACTTCATAATTTTTAGGGTTTTGCATCATAAAGCCATCTCATTTTCAGATTAAAACATTAAAACATCTTAATTAGGAACAATACAACTCATTTACATAGACTTTGAGTGTAAACCCTTGCATTTTGGAACCCCATCCAATCCCCTTTCTCCTTTTAGGTGAAAAACCCTAGGAGGAGCAAAGCATTGTGAGGGGAAAACCAAAATAATTGTTTACACACATATGAAAAATGAATACAGTCACCAAGGGATATGGCATGAAAGAAAATGGGCTCCAAATTATGACCCTCCAAAGTGGGTCACTGGGGCAGATTTTTTAGATGCATTTATGAGTGTGCAAAGCAAATTTTTCATCATGGGCACTTCAAATTTAGAAATTTTGAAGGTGCCATCATGTTGATCTTAGAATATTGTCTCAAGACTATATCAATCACAACATGAAAATCCATAATGGGTGCAAAATAATAAGAATCTTGAGATTTCTGACAGCTATTATGAGCCACCCCCGATAAGATCATGCAAATGAATATAAATGCACAGTGGTGAATCATGTAGGAACACAACATTCATGCAAACAAACAATATTCATAATCATTTATTGAATCAGAAAATTTGAGCCTTCGATAGTGGTCCCTATATTTTTGATGAAAGTACTAATGTATTCACGCAAGATCAAAACATATACATTAATTAATGCAAATATATATTATTTGGCAGTGTTATTCTTATAGCAGTGTCATTCATGTGAGATAATCTAATAGCCAGAAAGTTCATGTCAAGTTCACCATTTTGTTGATGAAGGAAATGGGAGTCTAAATCTGGAGATTCAGATTTGTTCCAACACCAAACAATGGAGTACTTGCACCTACATACACATGCAAACAAAATAAACTAACTAAACACACATATGTGCAAAAGGATTTATGTCTCCATTTCCCTCCTATCATCCAAGATCTTGTGTTGTTGAATAATTTTTCTCTCAAAGTACTATGCACAAGAGGCTATGGTGAATGTAGATTAAAAGATTGAATATGAATGATATGAAATAGCAGAAGAAAACATGATAAACTAGAATGCTAACATGCAAATAAACTATGATGAAATGTATACTGGATGTAATGGATTAGCTAAATGCATGATGAGTAGATGCTAGAAGATCCAAAAATGAGAGAGGGTAATGTTTAAATAGATCTCCTTAGGGGTGGATCCAATAGTAGAGTGAATGTGGGATAAAAGAGAGAATTGGAGAAATGCATGCAAAATGGTAAATAAAGGAAATGGATAAATATATGAATGGATTTATGAATATGAAAATGGATTTTAATGAAATATGCAAATGTATTTTAGTGACATATACAAATGTAAAATTGTATGGATATTTTAATGATCATATAAATAAATAAATGAAAAGGGATAAATTATTATGTAAATGAATTTAGTGAAAATGATTATGCAAATAGAGTTTATGAATATGGATAAATAATATTTTAATGATTATAGATTTATAAATGATTTAACGAGATGGATAAATATTTATAAAATGGTTATGCATGGAATACGAATATTAGATGAATTATATATAGAATGGATAATCCAGGTGAGGTCATTGATTAGGAAGGAATATAAAACCAATAACTATTTTAGTGAAGAGAAGAAATCACCCAAGCCCATTGCCACTCTAAGGGAAATTCGTGTTCACATTTTAAAAGTCATGGAAGGAAGTTTAAATTTTACTAGTCAAACAAGAAATCCACCCCATTAAAAAATTATGATCATAGATGAAGAAAGATGTTGGGTGATCTACACAAGAGGAATTCACCCGCAAGACAGAAAAGGAGGAGATGGATTTATTTTATAAAACCCACAGTTTGAATTATGCTTTTGGCCCGCCTTCTCCATGTAACTAGTTTTTACGAGAATTTTTTTTTTTTTTAGGTTGCTTGATCAACATAATTTGTTATAGATGCTTTGAAGTTTTATTTCAAAGACCAAAGGAGAATCCGTAGAATTGTGAAGACAACAAGGCAAGAGGAAAAAATCCTTGGAGATAATCAAAGAGTGAAATAGAAGATTGTTGATCTTGTAGAAGCCAAGACTAATAAATACTTAAGAATCACTACCAAAGAAGTTAGATTGCATATTGGGTTGTAAGTTTGAAAGAGGAGTTTGTAGTCTAACCAATATAAGAACAGGCCCAAAAAAACAATAAAAACATAATAGCAATAATAAATAGGGAAAAACTTAATAAATCTCAAAAAATATTATATTTATCTAACTTGAATTATATTTGAACCAAAATATCATGTACAACAACTTTGCACAATCACACATATATAGATTAAAAAAATTGAAGCCTAGAAGCTTCCAACTTTCTAGATAATTCTATATTTTTAATTCTAAAAGGTTGGAATGTTCTTTTTCTAAAAATAGCTTTATGGAAGAATCTAGTTTATAGAAACCTCTAAAAAAAATCTGCCTTTTCCTTGTGAAAACTCTAGAAAAATCTTTTCCTTTTTTGTAGACAATCTTACTTTCCTTAACATGTCCCCTTAAGATTGGCTAGAATAATACAAAGAGAATACAAAGGAGAGGAGAAATACAAAGAAGAGGGGAACATTAAACTTCTACTCCCCCTAAATGTTCACCTCTATCATACCAAGCATTCCTCTTAATTTTAAGAATTTGGCTTCAGTCATACTCTTAGTGAATATATCAGCTATTTATTCTTCACTTGGACAATGTACACTTGAACAAGATCTTGAATGTAGTGAACATCAATGTCAATATGCTTTGTTTTATAATGAAAAATTGGATTTTTGGCAACCTGTATGGTACTTTGATTGTCACAATACACTGTACTAGCTAAATTTTGAGGAAAACCAAGCTCAAATAGAAGATTCTGAACCCAAACTGCTTCCTTTCCTGCTTCTTTTGGTGCGCTATATTCTAATTCACATGAAGATAATGATGCAATTGTTTGGTTTTTGCTGCATCATGTAATAGGACTTGACCCAAGCTGAAAAATATAACCACCATTAGATTTCCTATCATCTATATCACCTCCCCAGTCTGAATCTCTAAATCCAATCAAATAAACTGAGGAATTGTAACTATAATGTATGCCATAGTAAATGGTTCCACAAATGTATTGTAAAAATACTTTTGGAAGCACCCCAATGACTTTCTTTTGGTTCCTGCATAAATCTAGATACCATATTGACTACAAAACAAATGTCTGGTCTATAATGTGTTATATAAACCAAGCTACCAACAACCTGTCCATATAAAGTAGCATCCACCTTCTTGGAGGTAAATTCCTTAGTAAGCTTAACTCCAGATTGGAAAGGAGTAATGGTTGGCTTGCATTCAAGCATTTTAAATTTTTCTAAAAGAACCAAAGCATATTTTGTTTGAGAAATAAACAACTCATCATGAAGCCTACTAATTTGCAAGTGAAGAAAATAATTTAGTTCACCCAAATCACTCATATGAAATTCCCCTTTAAGATCTTATTTCAAATCATTAATTATACCAATATTTGGTCCAACTATGAGTAAATCATCCACATAAACTGCAACAAGAATAATTTCATTTTGCACTCTCTTCACATAAACATTTGGATCTGATTTATATTTTTAAAATCCATAAAGATGAAAATACTTGTCAATCTTCTTATTCAATGCTCTTGGTGCTTGTTTAATTCCATAAAGTGACTTCTTTAATCTGCAAACAAGATTAGGATGTTGTTTATCTACAAAACTTGGTGGTTGATCCATATATATTTCTTCATATAAATGTCCATTTAAGAAAGCATTTTTGACATCCATTTGATGAACATGCCACCCAAGACTTGCAACCAAAGAAAGAATAATTCTAACTGTATTCATTTTAATGATAGGAGCGAATGTTTCTTCATAATCAACACCCTCTTTTTGATTGAATCCCTTAGCAACCAATCTAGCTTTAAATTTTTCTATAGCACCATCTAATTTAATTTTTTTTTTATAAACCCATTTGTAACCAATCACATTCTTACCTTTGGGAAGTGGAACAAGTTCCCAAGTTGTACTTTTCACCAAAGCATCACATTCTTCTTTCATAGCTTGCTCCCATTCTTTCTTCCCTCTAGCTTCTTCATATGAGTTTGGGTCATTAATCTGCAATACTTTGGCCATGAGAGCACTACCATTCCTTCCTTGGGTCTTTGAGCCTTGCCTATATATTTCTTCAACACTTCTTGTCTTTTGTCTAGTTGAAAAATCATCTTCTTCATCATTACTGCCTATAGAAAATGGCTGCTTATAAGCATTAGTTGTTTCATTTTCAATAGTATTAGTAGTGCACACCTCATCTTTGTCAATGTAGTCTCCATTTCTTTCTAAACTATTAGAAAAATGAGAGGAATTTATTGTTGTAGAGTGAGAGGAAGTGTCAGTAAGTTGTGAATGCTCATCAAACTTTACATCTCTACTAACAAAGACTTTTTTTGTTGTCAAATCATATAACCTGTAAGTCTTTGATTCTTCATTATAACCCATAAACAAACACTTATTACTTTTTGGTTCTAACTTGTGCCTCTTTTCATCAAGAATGTGTGCCCAAGCAATACACCCAAATTCTTTATAATACCCAATGTGAGGTTTCCTACCACTCCATGCTTTTTTAGGGGTGATATTTGTGAGAGCTTTGGTGGGGATTCTATTTACAATATGTGCAACACAAGAAACAGACAAACCCCAAAATTTATTATGCAAACTTTTAAAATGCAACATACAACGAGCCATTTCTAAAAGAGTTCTATTCATTCATTCAACCACCCCGTTTTGTTGAGGAGTATAAGGAACTGTTCTTTGCATCTTAATACCATAATTTTTACAAAATGACTCAAATGCATAATTTTAATATTCACCCCCATTATTCATCCTTAAGTATTTAATTCTTTTCCTACTTTGATTTTCAACTAATGGCTTAAACTTTTGAAAAAATTCAAATACTTCATTTTTCCTTTCAAGAAAGTAAACCCATACTCTCCTGCTATAATCATCAATAAAAGTGAGAAGGTACCTGGCATCTAAAAGTGAAGGATAGCTTGGTTCACATAAATCACTATGAATGAGTTGCAACGAATGATTAGCTCTCCATGCTTTACCTGAATCAAAAGGATGTCGATTATGTTTTCCTAACACACATCCTTCAAAAACACCTTCAAAAGCTGATATTATTGTTTGGGCTTGTATTGCTGCCTTTCATTGTCCCTCTTCTTCAATCAAAATTTATCCATGTGATTCTCACCTCCACAATGCCTGCAAATAATGGGTTTTCTTCCAACTTGCTTTTCTGCATCGTCATTTATAGAAAAATGGTTAGAACCTTCATTATTTTGAAATTTATTATTTCCTTTCCAATTATTTTTTCCATCATTTCTAAAAAAATTACTTTTAGCTGCATATGCATGATTATTCTTAATATATCCTTCTTTAATAAGCTGAACTTATTCATCTAAAATAGACTTACAAAATTGATCAAAATTTTGCTGGGGGTATTGGGATTTAGTTGAAGAACCCTTTTCCTTGATTCCTTAAATACCTTGTATGGATAGGAAAGCTTACTTCCAACCATTGCAATCAATTGAATTTTTTTTTTTTGCATATTCAACACCTATTTTTTTCAACTGAGCATTTAAAAATGTAACTTCATTGAAGTAATCAATCATTTTTTCAAAATTATATCGATCTAAGTTCATCATTTTTTCTTCTATACCAAACATGCTATCAATAACAACATCTTTATAATCTTTTTCTAAATTCTCCCATAGTTCTATTGGATTATCAATATCAACAAATCTTCTATTCAGATTGGGGCTCAAAGCTTTACCAATAATACCTCTTGGATGCTCCAATTTGTATTTCCACAACTCCTTTTCCAATAATACCTCTTACTTGCTCTAATACCATATAAGAATAGACCAAAAAAAAAACAATAAAAATATAACAGCAATAATAAATAGGGAAAAAATTAATAAAACTCATAAAATATTATATTTATCTAGCTTGAATTATATTTCAACCAAAATATCATGTACAACAGCTTTGTACAATCACACATATATAGATACAAAAAATTTGAAGCCTAGAAGCTTCCAACTTTCTAGATAATTCTATATTTTTAATTCTAAAAGGCTAGAATGTTCTTTTTATAAAAATAGCTTTATGGAAGAATCTAGAAAAAATCTGCCTTTTCCTTGTGAAAACTCTGGAAAAATCTTTGCCTTTTTTGTAGACAATCTTACTTTCCTTAACAGTGAAGAAATAGTTGTTCCATAAGAAAGAAGGTCGATGAGATTAGGAAATCATTGTTCTAAAAGAAAGGAGGTCAATGAGATCGAAGATCATTGTTTGCAAGAAATTAGTTTAAGATACCAATGTGAAGTTGTATGAGTAAGTTAGATCCTAACCTTAGAAAAGGTCATAGTGTTTTGTCAAAAGAAATTGAAGACCTTTGTACGAGGAGAGAAAGCATGGACCCCTAAAGGAGTCATAACCAATTAAATCAGAGTTCAAAACTAGATCGCCACATGATAATAGGCACCGTGTAGGAGAGAAGCCCAGAAAAGTCGAAAGAAGAAATGAAGTTAGCCACACATGCTTTTGAGAGAAGATTTGAAGATCACAGTCATAATTGGTCTGGTGTTCATGCAATTATTAGTTGAAACTAAGGGGAAGTGTTCGAATGAAACAAATTATTTTCTTCCCTTTCACATGAGAAGAACTACAGTTTTGCAAGAGGATAAAAATAAAAAAATTACACATAGAATTTGCATGTTAATTCTTAGATTTATAATTTGCATGATGTTACATAGCAAGTTTCTAAAGTGTTTAGCTAATTCATTCATTATGTCTAATTTCATTAATTGATCAAATCATATAATCATGAATAAAATTTGATGAATTCTGTAACATTCAAAATTTGTAGATTTCTAATCATTTTATGAAGATCGAATAAAGTAAGTATTGCTGTAGCATTTGTGTGAATTAGTTTGAAACCTCCGGTGAAATGAAGTTCAAATTTCTATAAATAAACTCTAAACGGATAAAATGGTAATGTAAGTGATGAGATTCACCTGCGCGAAAGAACTCCACTTCATGACAGGCTCTACCGATGGCTTCCACAGCTTTCGGACAATTGTTGTCATGTACTACTTTTTCAATGAGTTGTATTTTCTCATCAACCTTTAACTTCATCTTTAAATCCATACAAATAAGTGCACTAAAATCCATATCATCCTGGAATTTGTACTGAGTGAGTGAATAGACTAGGAAAGTCACTAGTGCCACATTCGACCATACATTGATGGAAGCAAAAACGTGTGAGTTTAGACCTTTCTTATCAATTCCTTGTGACAGTTTCACGCAAGGAGCATGCCCTTATGTTGTAAAAATAGTTATTTTATTTATGAAATTATTATCTTTCTTTTATTTCATTTTTCATAAACTAAGCTCATTACAAATGACAAATTAACCATAACCTATTAAATTTATTTAAATGCTTTCTATTGAAAATAACTTAAATTATTATCTTTTCACCACAACTCACACATAATGAAGCTAGTAGGGGCACTATAGAAATACTTTGTGATTGGAGTAAGATATTTTATGAAGTTTTTGTATTATATATTATGCAATACAAAAACATCTTGTTTAAATCTATGTAGATTTTAAAGAACTATATTTGATTTGTGTGAGACATTTTATTTAGTCTATTTATTATGTATTATGCAATATTAGATAATTTTACAAGAATTTTGTATGTTGAAGCACTTTTCATTGGAGTGATAGATTTTCAACCATATACATTTCCCCCAAATGCCTCATATTTTTTTGCAAGGAAATAATAATAAAAAATATGATATATGTCTTAGTAAATTTAATATATTTAGTTTGTGGATTTTTTTTATTTATTCAACTATAGCCCTTGAGTAGTATATAACAAAAACTGAACGTGATATTTTTTTCTATCTTTAAAAAACTCACCAAACATCTAGCAGCCACATCACCTAAGTATACCACCACTTTTTTAGTATCTCCTAATGTATTTAAAACTTGCATCATACTTTGAGAAAGGTTGTATATAATACTTTACGAACTTGGTTTCCTTTGATGGTATAATAAATGGAAATCAGTATTAGAAGAATCTATAATCCATATGATACTATTCCAAACTCAAATAGTAAGATATATGTCAAGATAATCATGTATGTTATATATTTAAAAATCATATATATAAATTTCCATATATTTAAACAATATTATGTATACACATGATAGTCTGATAATGTACACTAGTTTTGCAAGTCTATAGTTAACAATAAAATTTGTACAACTTTAGTTCAATTTCCTATGGTTGTCAATTGTTTTGGTTATAGTCTAATATTCCCCTATTTTATTATGTGAGCATAACACAAAACTAAATAAAATAAAAGAATAAATTTAACCTAATATCATATGGTTGTCATGATATGTCATCATGTGCACTTTGTGATAATTCATATGTAATGACATCTCGAGAATGCCACCTAAAAGGTAGGGACATGTAATAGCATGTTTAGGGGTGTCAGAACCCATCTCACACCTAATGATAAAGGTAACATAATATGGTTTTGGCTCTTATGAAAGATACCCTTAAGGGAAATACTTCCTAGAATCACCCTTATTAATGTTCACTATATGCAAAAAATAAGTCTTTGACTCCAAGAAAAGGTTTAAACCTTAAAAGAATTGATTTACTACTAGGACCAAAGAAAATAAATTCAAATAAAACCTCTTTTCACTTCCTATTATTATGGAACTAAATTAAAATTTTATCTAACACCACATTGTTCATTTACCACCATGCTTCAATAAACAAAAATCTTGAACCACATAATCTACAACCACTTTGGAAATAGAAGCTAACACAACCTCCCACTTATCCTCATGCCTAGATGTCATGTGCTTGGTATTCTCTAGTAAATATGTGGAAATGAAAGAATCAAATTCCCTTGAATTAAATAAAATTATACTAGAAATAGAAAATTATGTTAAATAGGCGTAGGACAACTAAGAGGGGGGGTGAATAAGTTGTCACACAAATTGAAACTTAAAACTCAATCACTTATCGAATCTTCAACCACACTAGATTCTATTATTAAATATGAGCATGAAACATAGATAACAGAAAGTAAATCAACACAATGAACACCAAATTTTTGTGTGGAAAACCCAATAAGGGAAAAAACACGGTGAGGGTTAACTCACACTATATAATATTTTTAAAAAGGAGGCTCACTGCCAAAAGAAGGACCCACTGTCCAAGTACAAAGGCTCACTACCTACAAAAGGACTCACTATCTGACAAGAGGCTCACTGTCTACAGAAAAATTATACAAAATAGAGTAAGGCTTTACAACCCAAAAATGAACTAGAAAGATGCACCTAACATGTGCTTATATAGTTTCAGATATGCTCACAGCTACTACCTCTCTGATCACACCTTCTCATTCATTATCTCTTCACTATTTCCTTTGTCACTTTCCTATAGACTCGCTGCATATACTTGCACACACCCATTCATAATTACTCACTCTTCCTTAGCTAAACTATTCGCCATATACTTATATATATATACCCAATCTCCATCGCAGGCACTAATTAGGTCGACTCCACAAAGTATTTTCAAAATACTTTATCCATTATTATGTTGGCTGCAATAATTCACAAAATATTTCCAACCACAAAAAAATATTTAGCACATTTCATTATGTTGGCTTGTACCAAGAAATAGATCACACATAAGTTTTCACATTAAATTAAAATTAACTTAACAAGTCGATTAGGAATAATCTTCAACACAAGGAAACAATCAATCTGTACGTTGTACGAGCACTAGAGCATGAAATAACTTGATCATGCATGCATTTAACATTCAACAAAGATTTCCCAAAACCGCAACTAGAGATTATCTTCCACAAAGAAGTGCAGACTAGAATACCAGATAAGCAACCAAAATATTGGACCAACCACCATAGAGGATAAGCACTGGTAGAAGAGTACTGGACCCAACTACCATCATACTACCAACATGGTGACATACCAACATGGTGACATCAATGACAACAAATAGATAACTTGCTCATTTTTCCAACAATCTCCCCCTCTGTCATTGATGACAACATGTAAACAAATTTTTCAACTCCAATCTCTCCAATCTCTCCCCCTTTGACATCAATGGAAAAGGCTGCCAAAAATTAGTGCAAACATGGTGACATCAAAACTTCAAAACTTCCAACAATCTAGATCATTTAAGCAAGCAAAAATTAAGTGAAGATAACACTCTTGACCTAAAACACCTTCTTATACATTTCTTTGAGAACTAGATACAACTTCTTCCAGTTAAAAGTAGAAAACTCCAATTTTGTAAATATACTTTCCAACAATTCCAATAGAGTAAAAGAGGGTGATCACTCTTCAACAGAACATTTTTTCTCAATATCTTCAACATCAATAAGAATTCTAGAAAGATGTTCTAACCAGACTTCAACAATTTTTTTAAGGAGCCAGAAAGTATTTGTCACATCATCTCTTTGTATTTGTGTAATGATTAGTTCAACCTATAGTTCACCAACTCTTATCTTTTTTTTCCTTACTTATCTTCAAATATGTCAAATTTCTTTCCAATATTGTTCACCTTTGCTTCAATTGCTTCAAATCTACTTCTGAAGTTGTCTACAACAGCAGGTCACCGAAGAAAATACTTGTAAATAACTGAAACTTCTTTAACACACTTCTTAGTTTCTACAATCAATCTAGATAATCTTTGCATAGCCTTCTTTACATATTTCAACCAAGATTCCCATATTACATCCTTTTGGACCTTCAAGCAACATACTTTCTTCAACAATCTCAATCATGTTTTCTGGCAAGAAATTAGAAACAATAGATACTTCAATACCTTTCAAAAGTAGATAATTTTCCAGCACATCATTAATTTTTAGTTTGTCAATAGGCGAGGCAACATCCCATAATTCACCAATATTCTTTATTTTTCCTTCAACTATCATAAACTAGATATCATCAAGATTAGGGGATTCAGTACCGGTCAGCGACTCATTATCCTTTTCATCTGAAATATCAATGATGTCTTTAGCTATCTCTTCTCTCTTTTTTGATTCCGGAAGGGAATCACTGATAACAAATTCTAATTCTCTTTTCCCAGATGAAGAGACAACTTTGAATTGACTTAGTGTAGATATACTAGAGAAATTCAGGGAAAAATTTAGTGGTGAATCTTTGCCAATTGGTGAATAATTATAATCAAGACCAACAAAAATGGTGAATAGTACAAGCTAAAAATGATGTAGAATCGCAAAGTTTTTACAAAAAATGAAATTCGCCTCGATTAATTCGCCTATGTAAACGATGCGTCATTGGAACCGATTCACCAGTAGTTTATACTATAATTATAAATATTAATTAAATTCACCAGTAATATTATATTACTACCATTAATTTTGGGGCAATATCACCACAATAATAAATTACCATTTAATTAAATTAGGGATATTTTAGCCTTGAATAGGGCTTTAACTTATTGCCATCAAATCATCGATTATCATTTTAATCAAATGGCTACAAGTTGATTCTACACCCTAATATGCACGTGCCTTTTAAAAGGCTTATTGAGGCCCAAAAATTGTTTTGTTCCACACGATTAGGTTTAATCGTGTGGACGAAAATAATTTTTGGGCCTCAACAAGCCTTTTAAAAGGCATGTGCTTATTAGGGCACGGAATCAGACCAAAATAAATTCTAGGAGTCAATAATCCTTTTAAAAGGAATGTGCGTATTAGGGCACGAAATCAAACCAAAAAAAATTCCAGCAGTCAATAATCCTTTTAAAAGGAACGTGTGTAATAGGGCGCGGAATCAACCTGCAGCCGTGTGATTAAAAATCTAATCAATGGTAAAAATTGGACTTTTCATTTAGTCTTAATTTTAGAGTGATATTTTTAAAAAATAACTTAATCCATGTGTGCTCCAATGCGAATTCGATAGTGAATTTATGCTTGGTGGCGAGAAGCGCACCAGGGCCTGTATCCCCGGACCCCACGAGGGGGCATTTCCCCCTTGACCCCCGCAAGGGGTGCTGCCCCTTGACCCTGCCGGTGGCTGCTGCCCTCGGGCCTCTACTTCAATATTACAAAAAATAAAAAAATAAATGGGGGAACTTTGCCAAACAACTATGGAAACTTTTAAAGGGGAGATTCGCCATTGTAATTAATATTTTTAGTGATTATTTGCTAGGATTCGCCACTACAATTATTATTTTTACTAATTATTTATTAATATTTTACAGATTTTTTTAATATTGTGCATTGATTCGCCAAGAAAATTAATATATTTTTTCAAATAAAAGGAAAGATTTGCCAAGATTTTACACCTTCATCGAGGGGGGGTTTCTTAAAGTTATCCCTGAAGCAAGTTTTTTCTTGCAAGGATGAGAAATATGATTTGCACATATTTTCATTATCTTCCAGAGATTCTAGATGCCTGTAAATTTGTTTTCTAATAGGGATGCCAGATTCCCACACCACATTATATTTTCCAGGTAGAGAATTAAGAAAGTAAAACACTAGACATACTAGCAAAGATCCGAAATGAAATGGATAATTCTCAACCAATGACATTCAAATATTTTCAAGAATATTCTCAAGTAACAAGCTACATAAATCAAATTGTTTATTCTCCTTAACCATCATGTGGGAAATGTGTATGACAATAGCTGAAGTTGAGCTAAGTTCATCATTTCTGAAATAAATTTTGTATGAGATACCATATGCAACATACCTAACGGTCGAGTCAATAAGTGTATTAATCAACAATGCTCTATGATCTCTACCAATGCCATCTAGCTCCACCACATCTTTATATTTCATAGTTTTCTTACCAGGGAGTTCTCTAATGCTGCATAAACTAGTGATTGCTTTAATTGCTTCCTTCGAGATCAGATAGGGTTTGTCCAAAACATTGATTCTGTCCTTGACATGTTTCAACAAGAACAAAATAATATTTTTATTTGTAATCCACAAAAAATCACTCCATAAGTGCATTCATAGGGTTTGTATATTTTTTAATTTGACTTCACTCAACCTGAGTTCATTTCCTTTCATTTTCCTATGATCGTATTCTTCTACTTCAACCTTTTTCAGCTTTAGAGAGGTAACATGCCACACAAGCCATTGTCCATTTCTTAGCTTTCTTGAAATTCAACGATACTTCTTCAATTTTCTTCTTATGCAAATAGAGAGGGTTTCCAAATTACCCGAGTCAATCTTTAAATTTCCTTTAGAAACACTTCAAGCATGCCTCAAGAAATCTTCATAGAACTTTTCGATGATTTCAGATGCACAATTAACCAAAAAGTATCACAAATTTCTACTTATCCACTGTTGAGTTTTCCCTAAGCATATTAAATGTGGCAGACACAAAAAGATGCTAAACACACACTCCACTTAGCACAAGAAGCCTTCAAACGGTCCACAAATACTCATACCAACATATTTTTTCTCTGCTTCTTCTTCTAGAACCTCTAAACAACAATTCTTCACATTCTGACCGTGTGCCAGCTTCTGATACACCATTCTTCCTGGGGTTTTTATGATCTTCTGATAATGCTCCCCCTAAGACCATGCTAGGTCTAAATTTTGAATAAGTCATCTGTTTCAGATGAGGGTACAGACACATCAAGAATCTCGTATTTCTCTTCTTCTTCTTTATTCTTTTAAGTCTTCTCAATCTCTTTCTTCATCTCTTCTTTATCAATCTTCTTTACTGGTTCACACTTCTCTTTCAGAGCATATTTATTTCCTTTCTTATTCTTACAAACTTTAGATACATGTCCAAGTTTATTACAGTTATAACATATCACAACTTTCTAATTAGATTGTCCTCCATTATTCCTTGATCTACACAGATTTGCTCTGTGTCCAAATTTATTGCAGGCATAGTAGTAGCCATTAATGAATTGATTCCTTTTGCCGTCATTAAACCTATTTCTCATTACACGACTGATCAAACTTACCTGAGATTTGCATTTATAGCCTTATTTCCAAGCTTCCCACATTCAAAACATTTTCCAAAAAGAGAGCCAAAAAACTGTTTTATCCTACTTTTGTAATTAGTTGCTCTATGACCATATTTGTTACAAGAAAAGAAAATACCATCAAAAGAGGGGTACCTTTGTGAATTAGGTTGTTTCACAGGAGGTTGTCTTGCAAAATTATTTCTCTGATTCCCCTTACCTTGATTCTTCTTCATATCTTTAGAACATTCACCAGTATCAGCTCCTAAGCCACCTTTGTCTTTACATGGTCTTTGTCCTGCAAGTAGTTCTTCAAGTTTACTAGAGCTAGATCTGAAATTATTTTCATAGAGTTTAGCCTTCTCTAATTCCACTATCGAATTTACTATCTCTTGCTCGAGTCTAGAACATTCTTGAAACTTGTTCTGCACCATTGTATTCAGACATTCTTCAATCCTCTTCTTTTCTTCTGCTATCAATTTCAATCTAATTATATCTTGTTCTAGTTGTTCACTTACTTCTGTGTTTCTTTCATTAAAATTTCTTCAACTGTTCCTTCAATTTTCAAACATATTCATTTGCTTCATCAACATTCTCTTTCAAATCTTTTTTTTCTTTTTCCACTTTATCAAGATCTTCAAGGGTGGTCTGGAGTTCCACTTTGTCATTCATTATCTCCATCTTCAAGATCTCCCTCATCCTATTAGACTTTACCGGAGGAACCAAGAGCTCTGATACCAATTGTTAAATAGGCACAGGACAATTGAGACGAGGGGGGAATGAATCAATTGTCACACAAATTTAAACTTAAAACTTAATCACTTATCAAATTTTCAACAAAAATATTATGTTAATAAATATGAGCATGAAACATAGATAACAGAAAGTAAATCAACACAATGAACACCAGATTTTTACGTGGAAAACCCAATAAGGGAAAAACCATGGTGAGGGTTAACTCACACTATATAGTATTTTAAAAAGGAGGCTCACTACGAAAATAAGGACTCATTGTCCAAGTAAAAAGGCTCACTACCTACAAAAGGACTCACTATCTGACAAGAAGCTCACTTCCTACAAAAAAATTATACAAAACTAAGTAAGGCTTTATAGCCCAAAAATGAACTAGAAAGATGCACCTAACATTTGTTGATATAGTTCTAGATATCCTCATAGCTGTTTCCTCTCTAATCAAACCTTCTCATTCATTATCTCTTCACTATTTGCTTTGTCACTTTCCTACAGACTCACTGCATATACTTGCACACACTTATTCACACTTACTCTTCCTCATTTAAATTGTTCACCATATACTTATATATATACACAATCTCCATCACAGGAACTAATTAGGTCGACTCCACAAAGTATTTTCAAAATGCTTTATCTATTATTATGTCAGCTCCAATAGTTCACAAAATATTTCCAAACACACAAAACAATCTTTAGCACATTTCATTATGTCAGCTTGGACCAAGAAATAGGTCACACATAAGTTTCACATTAAATCAAAATTACCTTAACAAGTCATCCAAGAATAATCTTCAACGCAACAAGGAAACAATCAATTTGTATGTTGTACAAGCACAGAGCATGAAATAACCTAATCATGCATGCCTTTAACATTCAATAGAGATTTCCCAAAACTACAACCAAAGATTATCATCCACAAAGAAGTGCAGTCTAGAATACCAGATAGGCAACCCAAATACCGGACCAGCCATCGGAGAGGATAAGTAGTAGTATAAGAGTACTAGACCCAACTTCTAGCATACTACCAACATGCTGACATACCAACATGGTGATATCAATTACAAAAAATAGATAACTTGCTCATTTTTCCAAAAAATTAACCATACTTGTAATTGCTAGGATAGTTGATTAGTGCTTTACTTAAAGGTTCTAATATTCATGGCTCTAATGAAAATAAATATATAATATACAACACAAGATCACATTATTGAAATTTCTTCTTGAGCTTAAAATAGACCATCATCTTATTGAATAAAATTATATTAAAGAACAACACCCTTGTCTTGATTAATAATACACCGCTCAAGTTATTTATGGTTGTTCAATGTTGTGGTTGTATACTATCAAATGTAAATGTGTTTAGAAACTATTAGATACTTTCATTTGAATAGTTTTCATTTGAGAAAGTGATTGAAATTAATTAAACTCTTTAATTTATATTGGACATACACACAAGTTAAGTCAAGTATCATAGAAAAATTATTAGTACGAGTTTCTTTTTATTGGAAAAGGTCTCTTAATGCAGTCATACTTATTGAAAAAAATAATAACTTATAGAAATAGGTGGTTGATCCTTGATATACTATTGCATAGGAAAATATATGCCTCTTATATGAATACATTTTCTTTACCAATTCAATATTTTTCATTCATGATAATATGAAAATTTTGGAGTTCAACAGAAATGGAATTTTCATATCCTAATTTTATAAGGATATGAGGATAAAATATAAAACCACATCATTCTTGTCTCAATAAATAATTCACTAGTCAATTTCATTTGCTATGTATTGGTAGATACATCATCGGTCTTTAATGTAGTTGCAATTTAAGAATAGGGATTAAATTTATAGTTTTATAGTTGGTACTTCATATGATTGGGATATTTGAGTGGCCTAATTCATCATATTGATTAGGAGATATTATCAAATTATTTTTATTGTATTAACATATTTATCTTGTTTTATACTTTTATTGAAATAAAGAAGATAAACAAGATAAAAAGGTTATGGTGACTGGGCATGCACATTGATGGGTCAAATAATCACTTTTGACACTCCTAGAGGAATCAATTTACTTAACGTCTAGGAAAATTTCATCCTAAATAGGGTTAATCATCTTATTAATAGAATGTGAGTGATTTACAAATAATTATTTAGAATATATAATTAATATCTCCTTCACTTTGAGATTTGTATAAAACTAAGGGTTGTTTCTAGATGTATCCTCACCAAGATTAATCACAACTAAATAAAGACTTAAAGTACTATGGTAGTATCCAATTTACACTTTGGGCTTAAAATTTATCACTATACAAAATACTAACTATGTCGTAGAAAAAAGGATTGTTTAGTTGACATGGGATTAATAAATGATAAAATGGACTTAATAAGGTCTTAATCTAGTGTTGTGAGGCATTTTATGCATCCACATAAGTTCTTGGACCCTTATAAATTGAATAACATGCTTTTAATGACATCTTGTAAAGGTGTTGTAAAGTCTTGTAAGATACTTTCACACTTTTCTAGACTTAATTAACCTATTTATCCGTAATTCAACATTATAAAATCTGTTCAATAACATTATTACATCAATCTAGAAGGTTCTTAATGTAAACTTAATGATAAACTAGTGTTGTAATGTGTCTTGCACATTCACCTTCATTCGTGTGCATTCCTAGGCAATGTGGACCTAATTTTAGTGTTGTAAAGTGCATTTAATCACACTTTTACATTGATTTATATGTCCCAAGCCCTATTTAACATTTACATCATCATCAATAGGTCCCTAATGACCTATATTGTGCATCCCAAGGCTTTTATTGATCAAACACCCGATAAGATGACATTTTAGACCTTATTTCCTAATTCCTTGGCTTCTTAGGTGTCGGTATGGCCCCTCTGGGACCCATTCACCATGGGTAGCGAATGAGTCCTATTTGGCTCCATTTTGACCTTTGAGTGGGAAATAAAGTGAAATTTGAATTATTTTCACTACATGTCAGCCTATGATGAGGTATTATCAGGTAATAAGGAAATTTTTTCTATAAATAAGTGTTTTTATCCTCATTTTACATCTAACAACTCATTCTTACATCTCTCATCACTAATTCATCATATATCTTCTCATCCAATTTGAGCAAGCTAGGGTTTCTTCATTAGAAGTCTTCAAGTTAGCTTTCTAAAGCATTCAAGGGATAATATTCATGCTATGTTTTTGAATTTCAAGATCAAATCATCATGAAAAGATAACATTTCCATTGTTTCATGCTTCATTACATCTTTTTATCATTTTGGTTTAATTACCTAGAAAGGGGTTTGACTAAGGCAAGCCCCCATGCCCTAACATTCAACTTTTCTCTCTCTTGTCTTGTTTGTTTGCAAAATTAGGACTCTTGGAATCTTGGAAATGATTTTAAGTCAAGATGAAAAGTAATTCAAGTCATCTCTTCATCATTTAATTCAAAACATCAACAAAAAATCACTTTCATATCCAGATCTGATAGTTTCAGAAGCAGACACCTGTAGGAAGTAGAAGTGCAAATCTAGCTCCACAGAACCAACTCCTAGATTAGCAGATTCATGTAAGTGGAATAATTCACCACCCATGGTGAATGAGTCCCATCTGTAGGCCTGGAAATTGATTTTCTCAGAATTCAGCTACTGATAGTCAGAAACAGGTTTCCAAAACTTTTCATGAGAACCAAGACTAATTTTCCATGCATGGAGAATCAGTCTTAGTGGCCATTAGCAGAGGTTTATAAAACATTCTAGTATCTTCCAATGACATCAATCTACCTCCAAGTGCACTCTGTTCAGTCTCATCAATTTTTATTTCTATTTGCCTAAGTTTCTAGTTCATACTTGCAATCAACATTATGTTTTCTAGCACCTTGCATTAGATTAATTTACATTCTTTTGTCTGCATTTTCATTAAGTTTCTAGAATTTAGGCACATCTTCACATACATTCTACACTCCTCTTTCCATTTCTTCTACTGTTAACAAAGCCAATTTGGCCCATTGTCCTCTCCTTGTAGGTGAAAAACCCTAGGAAGGAGCTAGAGATTTTGGGAGCCAAAAATCTTTGTTTCACTAACATACTACACATAAACCTATATTAAGGTAATAAATGCATCATTGCATATGTTGAATATGTAGGTATGTAAAACTATATTTTTAAAGATACAAAATTTATTATGGCTTGGAAAAGATAGTTCTTTGTATGAATCACTCAATCATGAAGTGCATAAAAAACTAACATACTCCAAAAATACAAGTGAAACATACTTTGAAATCTAAGTGTGTGGTGTATCATAAATTTATAAGACTTTTAACTTATTAACTAGGCTATAATTCCTATTTTACTAGGAGAAAAATATATTAACTTCATAACAAAATATAAGCTATGCACATATACACTAGAGATATATTATGAAACAATGACACATAGTTTATAATCACACTCCAAACTCCATAAACCCATGTGTAATAAGGAAGATATGATGGAAAAGAAAACAATGATTTATGATATTATAATATTTGTTAAATATCTATTATTATCTTACCAACAAATGTCGCAAGAGGAGACCTTATGATAGAATTCCTATCATAATTCATCATGTAAAATTTTTGATAAAGATATACAAATGGAAAAGGAGACATTTGATTACAAACATCAGTTAGCAACACCACATTTTTTATTCAAAAAAAGTTTTAATATATAGTTGATGTAAGAAAGAAGTTGAGTCTTACTAGACTAAGCAAAAATTGCAGCAAAGAACTATTATTCCAATTCACAAATTCACACTAAAAGTAATATCCACAAACTTAAAGAAATATAATATATTTTCAATCAAAAATTTCCAAGCATCATATGCAAATTAGTAAAATTACATAATTTAATTTTCTTGCTCTATTCAAATAAATTTCTTAACACAAAATTGCAGATTTATCTTACAATCAAAATCTTCATTGTCTGATTCTCACTTTATACAAACATAGGCATTGAAATTTATACACAATTGCTAGTCAAAACCCACTCCATACTTCATTCTATCCTATTTGAATAGAAACAAAAACAATAATTTCAACTACAACATTTTTTTGATTTTTATGTTCAATGCCCCACTTCTTTACTTTCTCCTTGCACACACAAATTTATATAGCAACAAAAACACTTCAATTTTTTTTGACTGGGCACCTACCTCTACTCAATGCATTTTCCCACACCATATTTCTTTTGCTCCTACCATTCCCCATGTCATTTCCTCTCCTAGGCATAGTGTTTCTTTTTTGACTATACCTCTTAAACTTCTCATTGTAGCTTGTCCAAAGGTCTACAATTAAAATAAAATAAAAATCATATACTAAAGTTTCCCAACTATAAATAGCCTTGTAAGTATGCAAATTAATTTTACATACACTATTGTTATTATTCTTCAATTTTTAAAATTGAATGGAAATGATTTATTTTTATTTAAAATAAAACCAAAAACTAAAACTACAAACTAAAACAACATGTAAACAATTGTTTTTGTTAATGCTGATAATGCATGTACCCAAACACTCTTGCATTAGACACACTGGGTAGAAATATTGTAAGCATAGGCTCGCAATGGTGGATTTTGAGTAGTTGAACTACTTTTCTAGGTTGAATGCAACCTACAATGAATTCCATTGTTGGGTTAAGTGCACAAGATGAATTATTTTTCCTCCTCTTCCAACACCATGTTGGAATAACTGTCATCTTCCTCCCACAACTCCATTCACCACACTTCTCTCTTGTTGATTCACATCCACCATGTGTCATCCTTCTCAACAAAATTATTTCTCCTCTCCTCTCCTTCACGAGATCTAACCCACTAGTAACTGAACTCCTCCACCAAAATCTCATGTCACTCATATCACAATCTATTGTATACACATCTTCATCAAACACCTTATAAAAAATGAATATTTCCATGGGTTCTTCTCCACACTCTTCAACCTTGACTACCTCAAATAGAAATACTAAATCATCATCACAAAATACAAGAACATTTACCTCCTCATTCGTTGTTGTAAATTCACCATCAATTGCATCAGTAAATTCTACTATCTTTGCTATGATGCTTGACTTCTTGCTTTGAATCTTTGCAATATTTTCCAACCATCATTCTCTACTACCAGAATCTGCAACAACAATTCATCATCTTCTTCATCAGGATTTGTTGTAATCTCTTTTCATTCTATCACGACATCTTCATTTTTCTCCTCTTTGACTCTACTACAAGCTCTTTGTTGTTCATTCCATCCTCATCTTCATTCCTCGCATCTTTTGTTCACTTAGTTGCGCCTCCAAATTTATTCCTTATGACTACCCATCTCAACTGTTGCAATCTTCCACAATTCTTGCCTCATACTCTACAATCTTCCATCACACTCTCAATCTACAAAATAAATTCTCTAGCACCTCTCTAACTCTTGATTGCTCAGGGCTTCTCTACCTACAACAATGCTCACAAGCTCTCCATAGCTGTTTCATTCTCCCACAAGTCTTGGTGGATCCTCTCCACTCTCAAGAACCCCCACTTTGATACCAAATGATCTAAGCAGGAAGCCGAGTCTTACTAGATTGAGAAAAAATTGTAGCAAAGAAATTTTATCCTAATTCACAAATTCACACTCAAAATAAAATCCAAAAACATAAAGAAATATAATGCATTTTTAATAACAATTTTTGAAGCATCATATGCAAATGGGGCCCATTATGAGCCATCCTACCAATCCTTGCTCTCCCGTTTCTCTCCTATGATAGCACTAAAAAAACACATGGGCTCATGGGAAACATATTATATAGCTTTAAAATAAAGATTTAGCACCGATAAAATAAACTTCAAACATGGCCATTAAATATTTTAATTCCTACCTTCACCAATCCTCTCTTCCCTGCAAGCTTTTGCTGACGGCAGCAATCACAGGCTGGCAGAGCCTTAATTATGATGTGTTTGAGCCATATATAATAAAATTTGGGTCTTGGTACCAAAATAGAATTTCTCCTAAAAATTTTGATACATTTTTGCTACCAATGCAATCTATTCAGAAATGGTGATATCACTGAGTCGTTTTTCAAAATGAGATGGCATTTTTGGCAATGCTGGCACTCAAAATCCATCACAAACATACTTAAAAGCTCTACCCAGGCAATAGGATAGGTTAGGGGATAAATTTAAAGCATAGAATAACAAATTGGGGCTCAAATGGTTCCCCAAAAGATGCTTGGAAGCTCAAAAACGTGATCAACAGTTTCACTTTGCAATACTATCTGCCTGAATCTGCCTGAAATCCATCATAGTCACCTCCAAGCTGAAGGAAACACTCCATTCTTTACTACAATATCCTCCCAACATTCTCCTTACTTGCCCAAAAGAAAATGTTGTGGTGAGCATTCACTCAACGGGGGCTGGCGGGAAGGTAGTATAAAGTTGAAACTTTATAAAACTTTAATAAAGTTTTGATATATCTAAATTTTCCCTAAAATTCCCACATCATGTTAAATTTATGCTTGCAAATATTTAAAACAATGCAAATGTTTTAAATATTTACATTTTAAACTTTAGGAAGTGAGTGAAAATTTAATTTCGACGATGGCCCAAATAGGGAAAATTCATTGTGGGAAAATCGAGACACTTGGAGCTACAAAAATTTGTGTAGGTAAATTATCATTTATTTAGATAAAACCCATTTCCTCAAAACTTGCATCACCGAAATATTTCTAGGACATCCTTTGTAAACTGGCTTATTGGATGCACTTGCTGCATCTGAAATGCATTAAAATAATGCATCATATGATCTCCAATTTTGACAATAATAGAGCTGGAGATGCTTTGGACCAAAATAATAAATGGGTTTCCCTTATAATTGCAAAATTTAAAACTTTCCTGAACACCAATTTTGACCTGGTCGTAGTCAGAAGATAATTAAATAACCTGTCAAAACTCATCTTGGGGGCCTGAAACTGAGCATGAATGTTTCCATTTGAACTAAAAATTCATTGCAACAAATAGCTTGGAAAAATTCATCTTGAGGTGCAATATATTAATGTCCAAAGTGGCTCAGTCAAACCTTTTGGTAATGCACCTATCAAAAACCAATTAGGGCTCACCAAGTCACCATAATGAAAAAATACCAAATCTTCTCCTGGGTAACTGCCACTAGAAACACTAAATCATTTAGGTCCATTGAGTATGTATGTAAGAGGGATTTCCTTCAATCCACATTCTTCACAAGATATTGAGGGTCAAAGTTAACCTCCTTGAAACATTCTGGAAATGCAGATGTAAAAACAAAAAAAACTACATTTGCTTTTGACTAGATAAAACTATCAAACTTGATCATGTGGCTAT
The DNA here is from genome assembly GCA_007258455.2 of Sequoia sempervirens. Lineage (NCBI taxonomy): Eukaryota > Viridiplantae > Streptophyta > Pinopsida > Cupressales > Cupressaceae > Sequoia > Sequoia sempervirens. Next base: position 311,904,121 of record VDFB02373365.1, on the reverse strand, counting down.
GAAACTGGACCAAGGAGCATATGAATATGAGGGGAATGCAGAGCACCAATCCATTTTCCATGATCATCCAATTTTCAAATATCAGTCTGAACAAGAGGCCACTTCCTAAGCCTGAGAGTATGCAAACAACAAAGCAGGCCCATAACCCTCCAGTTTGTCGATTGAAAACCTTGTCAAAACTTATCACAGGAAGCTGAAATCAAACATACATGTTCACATTGTGTTGCCAAAAAGTGTATACTTTGCTTGATATGGGAATAATTAATGATAAATTCAACTTAATGAGGCCTTGATTTGGTGTTGTGAGGTGTCTACACATCCATACTACGTCTTGGGCCCTTGCAAATTGAACAAAATAAATTTATTGATGTCTTGCAAGAGTGTTGTAAGATGTTGTAACACATCATCACACTTTTCTAGGACCATAATGTTATAATTCACCTAAATAACCTTACCAAGACCTATTTCAAAGTGTCGTAAAGTCTTGTAACAAACTTTCACACTTTCCTAGGCTTGTCATCAATATTTGCACCTTTCTTATGCTTTAAATGGCCCCTTTATGCACATACAGGCCTTAATTAAGTGTCTTGTTGAAGAGGAACTTGATAAACAACATTTAATACATCTTAATCTCTGACATCCACTCAAAATTTCCTAGGTGGACTAAGTCACCACCTTGGGTGACTTGGTCCAATTTGGCTCCAAAATCAATGATCCAGGAGGATCCAAAAGACCTTAAAATTTATAATCTCATAATCTTAGGAACTAGCTCCATCACATAAGGCTCACCTACACAGTCTCGACGTAACTTGAAACACTTCAAAAGGAGATCGTACGCCCAAGATATGCTTGGTCAAAGTTTGGTCAACATGAGGTCAAAGTTGGTCAACTAGAAAAATTAATGATCATTGAACATTTCTATACAAGTTAAATAATTTAGATCTCATCGAGAGCTTTCTGACACATTTTCAATGGACCAAATCCGAGTCCGTACGTGGAAGTTATGACTAGTCAAAGTTGCGGTCAAAGTGGTGACATGGCATCACCAAAACTTGACACTTGGTAGGACAGATGGTAGATGACATGGTAGGACTAGTGAGTTGGAACTAACATGGACCAAATAAGTGGGAAAAAATATGGATTAAACCATATTTGTTAAAGAAAAAGCGTATGGTTTAAAAATTAAAAAAGAAGAAGAGGATTTGGTGGGATTTTATTTCTTAAAATCCTCTTGCCTTGCCCATAAAACAACGAGAGAAATAGAGCTCATAAACTTATATTTCAACAAATTAACCCCTTTAACCACCTTTCTCATATTTCAATGATTTATAATATTTTAAGGGGCTTAAAATAATTGCATAAAGATTTTTTATATGTAAATTAACAAGATTATCGAAGATTATTACTTGTAATGGAAGATTGCATGGATTTTTTAAATCATTTTATTTTAAGCCATATTAGGAAAAAATTATGTATAAAAAGGGGGAATTTTAGCTTTGAAGGGGTAGATTATAAATTATCAGAAAATTCTGTTGGAGAGAATAATTGTATTATGGGGAAAATTATTGGAATTGTGAGAGTTTGAGAGAGAATTCTTTTGGTGAATAATTTCAATTCTCTGAGAGAGAGATTACAAGGTGTTGATTATCACACCAAAAATTGTAAAGGAGAGAGAGACTGTGAGAAATTCTTATGCAGGTGGAGCTTGGATATTGTAACAAGGAATTTTCATTGCTTGGTGGTATTAATAAAGCGGTCTACCTTGAGAAGCGGACCCAGAGATGTAGTCCTGATTGGGGAAACTTCATTATCAAGCTCATGTTCCTCTCTTTTCTGTCATTTCATTCTTCTCTCTCCTATCTTTCATTCTTTTAGTTTTAATTCCTTATGTTGATTACTGATTACAACATTATAGTAATTAGTCAATTTCCTTAATTTATGTAAAAGTGAACTTAGTCTGTAATTTCAACAGTTAAAAACCACAGTCACACAATTATGTTGGATTGAGAATAAATTAAATTAATATTAAATACATTTGAATTTGTAAACCTCTAATTATAGATTAATCAAAATATATTCAAATTTCTTTCGGTTTTTTATTCTTTAAGACCTAAGGTCGACCTTTGAAGAGGTATTTTTGGGAATTTAGGTATAATTGTGTATAAATAAGGGCTTTTCCCCTCACTTTTCACTCTCCTAACTCATCTTAAGTCATAACTCTTTATCATTCATTAGTCATCATATTCTCAATTCAAGCAAGCTAGGGTTTTATCATTGCAAGTTATCAAGATAACTTCCAAGGACATTCAAGGGGAAATTCTTCATGTTTTGCTGCAAAAAATAAAGATCAAACATCATGGCAATGTAATAACTTGATTCTTTCATGCTTCATTACATATTTTCTTAAATTTAGTTTAATTACCTAAAAGGGGTTTGAAAAAGGAAAACCCCCATGCCTTAACATCCAACATTTCTCCTTCTTGTCTTGTTTGTTTGTAGATTTAGGAACTTTAAGGGTTTGAATATCATTGAATATTTGTTTGAAGACTTTTTGAAGACATCTCCTTGTTTTTCAAGCTGAAATATCAACTAAAATTCACCTTCAGGTCCGAAAATAAGAGTTTTACAAGCAGGCACCTGTTGGAAACCAAAGTGCAGACCTAGGGTATTCATTTCCACTTCTAAATTTTTCAGAGATTCAGAAGTGGAGTAAGTCACCACCTTGGGTTACTTAGTCCTAATCGACCTAATTTTCAATGATTTTGGTAGATATAGATACCCATTTGGTTGAAACAGGTTTCTAGGCAGTTTCCCTAAATTTGGAGTAAAACACCCCACCTGGCGACTTAGTCCCACTAGGCTAAAAAATTAGAATTTATAGGATCTTAGAAGTGTTTTCCATCTCCATTCAACTCCTATTTAGTTTCTAGGTGCATGGATTTTGTCTTGCATTTTTGTTTTATCGTCTATTGCATTTGTTTTATCTCTTTGCACATCACAATGTGTTTTCCAGCACTTCATAATTTTTAGGGTTTTGCATCATAAAGTCATCTCATTTTCAGATCAGAGCATTAGAACATCTTAATTAGGAATAATACAAATCATTTACATAGACTTTGAGTGTAAAACCTTCCATTTTGGAACCCCATCCAATTCCCTTTCTCCTTTTAGGTGAAAAACCCTAGGAGAAGCAAAGCATTGTGAGGGGCAAACCAAAATAATTGTTTATACACATGAAAAGTGAATATAGTCACCAAGGGATATGTCATGAAAGAAAATGGGCTCAAAATTATGACCCTCCAAAGTGGGTCACTGGGGCAGATTTTTTAGATGCATTTATGAGTGTGAAAAGCAATTTTTTCATCATGGGCACTTCAAATTTGAAAATTTTGAAGGTGCCATCATGTTGATCTTAGAATATTGTCTCAAGAATGTATCAATGGCAACATTAAAATCCATAATGGATGCAATCTAATAAGAATCTTGAGATTTCTAACAACTATTATGAGCCACCCTTGATAAGATCATGCAAATGAATATAAATGCATAGCAGCGAATCGTGTAGGAACACAATATTCATGCAAACAAACAATATTCATAATCATTTATTGAATTAGAAAATTTGAGCCTTTGAGTGTGGTCCCTATATTTTTTATGAAAGCACTAAAGTATTCATGCAAGATCAAAACATGTACATTAATTTTAATGCAAATATATATCATTTGGCAGTGTCATTCATGCAAGATAATCTAATAGCCAGAAATTTCATGTCAAGGTCACCTTTTTGTTGATGAAGGAAATGGGAGTCTAAATCTAAAGATTCAGATTTGTTCTAACATCAAACAATGGAGTACCTGCACATACATACACACGCACACAAAATAAACTAACTAAACACACATATGTACAAAAGGATTTATGTCTCCATTTCCCTCCTATCATCCAAGATCCTGTGTTGTTGAATAAATTTTCTCTCAAAGCACTGTGCACAAGAGTCTATGGTGAATGTAGATTAAAAGATTGAATATGAATGATATGAAATAGTAGAAGAAAACATGATAAACTAGAATGCTAACATGCAAATAAACTAAGATGAAATGTATACTGGATGCTATGGATTATCTAAATGCAAGATGAGTAAATGCTAGATGATCCAAAAATGAGAGAGAGTAAGGTTTAAATAGATCTCCTCAGGGGTGGATCCAATATTACAATGAATGTGGGATAAAAGAGTGAAATGGAGAAATGCATGCAAAATGGTAAATAAAGTACATGGATAAATATATGAATGGTTTTATGAATATGAAAATGGATTTTAATGAAATATACAAATGTATTTTAATGACATTTACAAATGTAAAAATATATGGATATTTTAATGATCATATAAATAAATAAATGAAAAGGGATAAATTATTATGTGTATTTAATCACACTTTCACATTGATTTATGTGTCCCAATCCCTATTTAACATTTTCATCATCATCAATACGTCCCTAATGACCCATATTGTGCATCTCGAGGCTTTAATTGATCAAAAACCCTACAAGATAGCATTTTAGACCTTATTTCCTAATTCCTTTGCTTCTTAGTTGTTAGATTGGCCCCTGTGGGACTCATTCACCTTGTGTGGCGAATGAGTCCTATCTGGACCCATTTTGACCTTTGAGCAGGAAATAAAGTGAAATTTGAATTATTTTCACTACATGTTGGCCTATGATAATGTATTATTGGGTACTAAGGCACAATTATCTATAAATAAGTATTTTTATCTTCATTTTAGATCTAACAACTCATTCTTACATCTCTCATCACTAATTCATCATCTATCTTCTCATCCAAGTTAAGCAAGATAGGATTTCTTCATTAGACTTCTTCAAGTTAGCTTTCTAAAGCATTCAAGGGTTGAATCTTCATGGTATGTTGTAGAATTTCAAGATCAAATCATCATGACAAGGTAACATGTCCATTATTTCATGATTCATTACATCTTTTCATCATTTTTGTTTAATTACCTAAAAAGGGGTTTGACTAAGGAAAACCTCCATACCCTAACATTCAAATTTTCTCTCTCTTGTCTTGTTTGTTTGTAGAATTAGGACTCTTGGAAGCTTGGAAATAATTAGAAGTCAGGTTATGAAGTCATTCAAGTCATCTCTTCATCATTGAAGTCAAAAAATCAACAAAAATGTTACTTTCAGATCAGGATCTGACAGTTTCAGGAGCGAACACCTGTAGGAAGCAGAAGTGCAGATCTAGCTCAATTGAAACAACTCCTGGATTTGTAGATTCATGTAAGTGTACTAATTTTTCACCCATGGCGAGTGAGTCCCATATTTAGGCCTAGAAGGTGGTTTTCTCATAATTTAGCTCCCAACAGTCAGAAACAAGTTTCCAGAACTTTTCATTAGAACCAAGACTAATTCACCATACAGGGAAAATCAGTCTCAGTGGCCATTAAAAAAAATTTCTAAAACATTATAGAATCTTGGAAAGACATCAATATACCTCTAGGTGCACTCTATTCAGTCTCATCAATTGTTGTTTTCATTTGCCTAGGTTTCTAGTCCATACTTGCAATCAACATTGTGTTTTTAAGCACCTCACATTAGATTAGTTTACATTCTTTGGTTTTTATTTCCATTAAGTTTCCAACATTTAGACACATCTTCACACACATTCTACACTCTTCTTTACATTTCTTCTAGTGTTAACAAAGTAATTTTGGCCCATTGTCCTCTCCTTCTAGGTGAAAAACCCTAGGAAGGAGCTAGAGATTTTGGGAGCCAAAATCTTTGTTTCATTTTTGTGACCCTGCTATTAGAATCCCTTATTTTCTTGTTTTTGAGTCCATTGATCATGCTAGATCCACTTACATTGCATTTTTCATTAGTTAGTTTGCATTCTAGGGTTTCATAAAATCTAGCCATAAGTAGCCCATTTCATGCATAGTTTTAATAATAAGTTTGCATTCTCATAGCATAATCAATCACTTATCATTTGAAAATTGCATTTCATTTCAAAGTTTGGCATTGCATTTTGAGTTAGCATAGATTTTTCTTTCACAATGTTCATTTCAATCTTCTCCAAATTAACAAATAAAAAGTTAGTTCATATGCATGTTAATCATTCTTTCAATGCATTCTCTAGTTATGATAGTGCCTTAGCACAAAAGAAGGAACATATTAACGCTTGTATTGAACTTACACCCTATCCTATCTCTCCTTTTAGTGATGAAGGCATCTTAATGAAAGAAGGTACACTCATTGAGCATGGTGATGGTCTTTGTTGTCCTTCTCCTCATTCCCCTTGGGAAGATATAATAGTAACACATGGTGAATGCATTGTGTCCACTTTACCTAGTCTCCGTTCATCTCCCCAAACCTCCCCTATTTGTGAAACTATTTTTATGAGTAATCATGGAAATCCCATTAGTTGTGAGGAGAATATGTTGACATTAAATTATCAAATATTTAAGACCCATGACACTCCTCTTAATGATGCTTCCCCTACCTCTCCTATTTTGGAAGATATTAGGGAACAAAGCATTGAAGTCCTCAATGATCATGATAATTGTATTTGTCCTTCTCCTAGTATCTTTGCTAGTTGTGACAAAGATACTTTGTTAGAAAACATAACCAATTAGAATCATGAGAATTCTAGTTGTCCCCTTTCACCTACATAAAAATTTATTGAGCAAACCAATTCAATCATTGATCCTCCTCCTACTTGTTATGAAACTACTTTGAAAAATTCACCCTTAGATGAAATTATTACAAGCTCTCCTAGTATGGTAGACAATCTAGAAAAGGAAAATGTGACCTTAGAAACAACCAACAAATAAATACAATCTCCCTCTAATCTCTCCATTATCAATAATCAAACACATTCACCCATTAATAACTCCTTTAGTGGTGATGAAGTTATTTTGGATGAACCAAACCTTAATTATCACGAACATGTGGTTTTTTTTCTCCTAGGAACTCTCATTCTAGGGAAGATATTATGATCCAAGACAAAGATAATATCATCTTCAAAGACAATGAAGAATCTCACTTATTAAGGGATGTTAACAATATTCAACCTCACCTTAACCTTTACCCACCTTTGCATTCGCTTCATCCTTCCAACAAACGTCACCATACCCTTTACCCACCTTCACATAAACAACAACCTCCAAATAAACCTTAACTTATTCTTTACCCACCTTCACATCCCTTTCATCCCTCTAATCGACCCTAACACACCCTCTATCCTCCTAATACCAATGTATTGCAACAATCTATGAATGGTACTGTTGCTCATACATATAACACTCAAAATAATCCGCACCCACTGTAACCAATCCCAACCTCTTTACCTTTACCCAATCCACCTAGTGCTCCTCATTACATCCCACAAACAAAGGAGTATGATATTATTCAACAAGTAGAGAATACTCCTACAAAAATTTCCCTTTTGGATTTATTCCAGACCTCACCAAATTACAACAATATTCTTCAAACAACCTTAAAAAAAATTGTACCTTCACATGGTACAACTCCAAATGGTGTGACAACTCTCATCCAAAAAAAATCATGATATTACTTTTCATCAACATGTGCTCCCACCTTTGGAGTTGCAAAAACAACATGATGCCTTTATGATAATTGCTCAATTCCATCGCACAAGTATCAAAAACACTCTCATAGATAATGGTTATTCCCTTAATGTGTGTGGCGTGAGTCCCCTTAATCGAATACATGTTGATAGATCATAAATAACACCTGATTCTATCTCCATTCAAGCATTTGATAATACAACAAAGAAACCGCTCGGTGTAATCACTTTACCTATTATGTTTGGGGTGGTTACTTTGTAAACTCCTATTCATGTCATGCCTTATGATATTTCGTACAACCTTCTTCTAGGAAGACCACAGATTCATGAGATGAATGTAGTGCCTTCAACCCTTCATCGTATAATGAAATATGTCTATAACAATAAAATTTATCAAGTTCAAGCTGATTTTGAGCTTGACAGTTGCTTGCACCTTGAAAAAGTAGCTACAAGTCCTCTAAAAACATTAATTCCAACATCCAACATAGATCCTCTAGAAATTGAACGCAACAATGAGGAATTGCCATCTAAATTATTTGGTGATGACTGGGCATCCTTAGAATTAACACCTTCACTTATGGGTGAATACATATTCACACAAAAGAAAGGTGAGACACAAGAACAATCAACCATGATGTCCATGCAAAATTTGGATAACCTTTCAAAAGAATCCACCTCAACCACTTTAGACAATGTCACAAACTCAACAATAATCCCTAATGAGCACAATAAGGAACAACCCCCTGATTCGAAAGTACTGAAACAACTTTATGGAAAAGGATGACTTCATGAAAGAGTTTGGGTATAATGGAAAAGGTTGTGGTGCTCGAAAAGAAGGTATCTACAACCCTATAGAGCTTAACACACAACAAACAACTCATGGTCTTTGTTATTCTCCTTTAACTACACTCAACATCAATACTAGCTCATACAAGACTCTTCCAAAACCTTTTCTTATTCACATCAATAACCTTAGTTGCTTCTCCTTTCCATGTAATAGTTGTAGGATATTCCCATTCTCACTATTGAATGTCTTGCATCCATTGCAAGGGGCAGCATATTGTCATCCACTTTAGGCTCACCTTTGTCCTGTACTAAGTGGGGGAAAAAGCATTAGATAACCTTCTCCCTTGTATGTCACTTGTCATTGTCTCTTTCGACTACACGTTAACCTTTCATAAACATATAAGAGCAAGCTTAAGATGTGAATGGCATGTCTTAAGATTGACTTGCATGTGACATACAACCTTTCTTTGATTTTCATTTTCCTTGACATGACCCAAAGTAAATTCAAAACATATGACTTGGCATAGGGATTTCCAAGTTGGCTCTCATGTCTTGTTTTCTTTTTGCTTTTCCTTTTCTTCTCTACTTTAAAGTAATTTCTCATAGAATGATCTGTAGCAATTCCTTTAAAGTGGAAGGCATACATTACCATAGTTTATTTGCATTCTTGGTCCTTAGTGTAGCCTTGTCATTTTGGTGATGCGTTTGTCACTTTGTGGATGACATTGGGTGTAATGTCCTTCATAATTGTGATATTTCTTAGCATATTACATTCCTCTTGCTAGCTTTATGTGACACCCTACATCCCCTAAGTTATGTATATAATATTATTTTATTGGTCCTCTCTTGGAGACATTAGACATAATGTTCCCTAAGTGACTGACCTTGATTGAACTTAACAAGATTCCTATGAACATACTTTACATTTACATGTTTGTATTTTTACATTTTTTGTGTTTTACATTTCTGCATTTTGTATGGCCACCTTGCATAACACAACTTGCATGCTTGTGGTTCCATCTTGTTTGTATACAAAGCTTTGCTTGTCTTTTTCCTTGTGGTACCTTGTTCAAGTTATTAGGTTGTATAACTTTAATATGGTTGAGTGGGAAGCCTACCTAGCGGCATGAATTCTCCCCATTGTCGTCTTTGTGTTTGTGAGTGCATATCAACTAGTGTATGTTTCTTACCTTTTTGGGCTTTCTCACCCCATGAACAATGAGTTCCGTTGCCCCAAAGTGAGTATGTAACGCCCGACATGCAAACCCCAGAGAACACACACAATGCAAATATTTTTTTTTTTCAAAATAATTAAATTAAACATGTAATAACACTTAACCATAAACACATTGCACATTACATAACATTAATACACTTGGTTCTCTGGGGCACGCGAGGTTACATTGCAAAACTAAACACAAATCAAAATAAAGATTACAACATAACCATATACATTTACAATAACCATAAACAAAGATACATCCGATAATCATGATGCGAACATAATAACATCGCACAGTTACATCCATGATAAATCTCTTAATGGAGTTACAAAAGAACCTAACTATTACATCATTGTTTTAATATTACATTACAATCCTGGATAACTGAATTACATTGAATTTCCCAACATAGGGATTGATACAAGAATAATGAAACATAAAGTACAACTGATCACTGGTACAACTCCACTGCGGAAAGATGAGAAGACAAGACGCTGATGGGGAACCCAACGGGTGCGAAGCACGTTCCACCCAACCATGTGAATTACAAGTAACTCACCCCCCGTGCTCAGAGGTGACGAGGAAATGAACCCGACCATGAGTGTCAAACCGACTCAACACATTATGATACAAATCAAATACAACTCAAAGAATACGATGAACAACCAATAACGTTCACAGACCACATGACAAGTTAAAACCAAGAAACTCATCACAATAACATGAAGTACTATCAATTAACAATCATGAACAAAATTCACAAGAATTCAAAGAAACATCATAAAGAGATAACATCCAGAGGAACCGAACCAACACCCAAAATACATTTCCAAATAAATCAGAACCAATATAAAGAACATGATTCCATAATAACTCTGAATCAACCATTCAATACACCATTCCAATAGGCAACAAGAACAAGTCAGACGGGTGTCAAGTAGGGAGGGTCATCACATAACTCTCATGGGATCCCCTGGCTCTTCCTCCAACTGAGGCGCCGACACCCATCTATGGATTCCCTAGCCCTCGAAAACAAAATAAAGATCCAATATCCAGAACACAAGAAACAAGAACAAGGGTGTCTAGTGGAGAGTGTCATCGCATGGCCTTACATGAATTCGCCAGACTACCTATCACAAGGTGCCGCCTCCATCTATACATGGATTATCCAGACAACCTAGCTCAAGGAGCCGCCTCCATCTATGGTTATCCAGACATCCTATTTCAAGGTGCCGCCCCATAGGGTTACTCATGCGGAGCCACTTACCTTTCATAGAGACAAGGTAGTGACCTTACCAACCAGGTCTTCCCACCCATCCTTAGCCTTTGAAAGCGCTAACGGCAGGGGTGAGGTGCATGTTTTTATCTTGTTATGTGTTAACTAACCCAACCCCCTAAATTCTATTTTTAGGTTATCACTTGTTTAACTACTCTTACGTGGGTCCCCCTGGCACTTCCTCTTACCCGAGGCGCCGGTGCCCACAAAGAGCCACTCTCCCTATGACCCCTAACAGAAACTAAAATAAGGCAAGGGTTGTACCAAAACAATTAAAGTAAATAATCTCAAGACCAACCATGTGAGGCATTCCTCATCTCGCGATAATTCATAAACAAAACTCAACCACCACGTACAACCCTTCCAAACATTATAGCAACAAATATCAACTTCAAGAATTTAACCAAAACGAGAATAACATTCACAGACTAATGCACGCTTCTAGAACTAAGGTTCGTAAACAAACTATAGTTCTCGCATCGACAACACTAAATGAAGAAAGACATAGAAACCCATAACATGAAGGAAAACTAAAAATACAATTTGCAAGACTACACCAAATTAATGTAATTCACTCCATTCAAACAATAAAATTAATTCCACCCATTTTGCAAATCGTTACAAAAATAAAATAAAATAAATAAGATTCATATTTTCAAATAAGATAAATATACAACTACTCAAATTGATCTATATACAATACAAAATAGAGCTAATTTTCTTTTATATTATATGTTCAACATAACGATTGATAAAATAATGCCCTCTTAACCTATAAATCTCTATATATAAACATTATTTCTCATTATGAATAAAATACCAAAAATTCCATTTAATAAATTAATATGAAATTAAATACTTATAATTACACTTTCATTTTGAAACAACATAAAATACACAATAAGTTTATAATCCCACGTCAACATATTTACTTCATAACAAAGAACATCCAGTAAATATCTAAAAGAATATATATTAAATTATATTATACTAAACATCAATAATATTTTATCTCAAAGAATATTACATTTCTTTATTTCCATATATATATATTTTTCTTCTTTTTTTTTTAAATAATAATTATATACATATATATATTTAAATATATATAATTATAAAAACAAGCAAATATTAAATAGCATAAATTATAATTATATTATTTAATAAAGTAAATATATTCAAATATATAAATAAATAACAATAATAAATAAATAAAAATAATAACTAAATAAAAACTTTTTAAATCCTGCGGGGGGTAAGGTATGTACACCTCATATTGTGGAGCACGAGTTGGGTGCCTCCCTCAGATTTGGGAGTATGAGGAGTCCCATATATACTGTAAGCTGTCTGTAGACCCAAAAACAGATCGCCTGGTATTCGTGGACTATAAAATAATATTATTATTATTATTATTAACAGGGCTGTGCGGCCAGTACCGCCGGCTAAGGTATGCACGGACTTCTATGTCCGCCGGCTGTTGTACGCACAGTCTACTGTGCCAGCCACAATATAAGGGAATGGGGTGGGTACGGCCCAGCCGCCCCCCTCTATCCCATACATTTAATTTAAATTTTTTTTTTAAATATATTATATTTTGGAAAACGAGTAAATTCTTTTTATAAAAACAAATAAAATTTTTATCCGTCCCTTGTCACGGACTTCGACGCGAACGCCCATGGGTACCTTTTTACATAGGTTTTTTTTTTAATAAAATTTTTGACTTACAATCTTTTAAAAAAAGGACAATTTTATTTTATATAAATATATTTTTTTTTTAAAGCACGGAAAACCAGAGAATGAAATTCATTCGATTGGTACAGAATGGAATTCGAAATTCCCAATATAATGAAAATTTATTTATTTTTATTTATTTTTTTTAACACATAACAAAACAATTTCAATAAATATAACACTATATATAAAATTATATATATATATATATATATAACACAAATATAAAACAATAATCTACACACAGGCAAAATAATTTTCTGTGTAACAAACAGAATCTCCATGATTTTAAATGCATATTATTGATTCTTGAAACAATATTTCAATTTCATTAAAACAAATAAAGGTCGTTTTTTTCCACAGAAATAATAGAGAGGTTGAATATATCCAAACGCAAATTGAAGAGTTTATTTAAAGTTTGTTTGCAAAACAAGATTTCTAATTTCAACATGAATTTTCTCTTCCAGGAAAACCTATTTGACTATTCATTTTCTAATCTTCAAAGAATCATTTAAATCTAGGTCACAGACAGATTTTAATTTTTACTTTATTTGCAACACAAATTCATTCAAATCATAAATTTGTGTTTATTCTGCAGATTTAGAGACAATCAAAGATAGAGACGGGAACCTGGAGTCCTGCGCTTCTTTGATAATCTGATGAAGCTGGTTCCAGACGGCCTTTACGAAGAACTTCTCCTTCTTGCTTCAAATCTACTATGAGTCACCATGCTCAAATCTCGAACCCGATCCTTTTGTTCAGAAGACTCCAAAATAACTAGTAATAGATTCCCAAACCCTTTCTAGAACTCCCTTCAAATTACCAAAAGATCCAAAAACCCCTGTTCTCTTCAGATTCAAAAAAAAATACATAATAACTTGTGCAACCTCTCAATCCCTCATCTTCTGTCTCTACAAACCTCTGTGTGTGTGTCAAAAAACCCCCAAAATTCTTAATTAATTAAAATTATATTGTCCATCCCTCACAAAAACTCTAAAAATAAAAAAATAAAACAAAACAATTCTTTAAAAGCCATCTTTTTAATTAGCTTTGTATTCTTATTCGTTCTCACCACTTTTTCATTCTTTTATTTGTTTTATTGTTTTAATTTCTATTTTTACCACTTTACTTGCACAACACATTTTCTATTTAATTAAATAAATTATTATAATAATTATCCCCACCTGATAATTAATTAAAATAATTAAAATACCTTTAATATTTAATTATCATTTAATCAAAACACATGACTTTATAAAAATTAAATAAAACATTTAAATATTTTCATACAAATAAATAACATTAAAATAAACAATTATTATTCCCATTTAATTAACTAATTCATAGCTTATAAAATATCAACATCAATTAAATAATCATAACTTATAAAATACCACATTAATCAAAATACGACAACACACAAAACACAAGCCACAAATGACGACAAATTCACAAAATAAACAATACCAGACAAACGAGACGATCTGACATCATGGGACGGGAGGACTTCATCGTCACCTCTGTATCAACATTTAACCGTTGGGTTATTGGTGCTCGCCCTGTCCTGCCGAAGCAGGTGAATCAAGACTTGTACCTGCAGTCCTGCATACAGACGAAGTTGTGTACATGTGCATATATACATATATATAAAACTAAAACATTAAATTAAAGTACTGCACTGTGAGAAGGAATTGCAACATAACAGGGCACTCACAAACGAGTGATGCCATATTGTCCTTCATCACACCTATTCTAACAATTATAATCAACTGACAAAATAACATTTCTAAACTAACAATTCATCTCATGACATATCTAGTTAAATCACTGCATCATAATATAATTCTGAAAATGAACTAACATCTAACCAACCACAATGTCAAATGAAATAATCAAACCCTCAAGTGCATAAACATAATCACCAACAGTCTACTAATAGAATACAGCATCATCAAATGTCTAACTATCCAACTCAAACAATATCATCATCATCACAAGTAGCAAACAACCGCATTGAAAAATACTAAATCCTACCAGCAAGAGGAGGGGTATTACAGAGTATACCTTTGGCCTTTCTCACTTGACGGAAAACAAAGAAGTTTTTTTGGCCCAGAGTGAGTACATCTACCCCATTTTTCATTCCCTTCATTCTTTCCATTGCATTATTTTGCATCTTGGGGGCTTGCGCAAGCTCCTTAATCTTTTCCATTCTTTCTCATCTACATTCATGCATGAGGATCTCTCTTGAGTGTCTACTTCAGTGTGAGTTTGAAACATGATCATCCTCTCACTAAAGTGGGGGCTAAATGTGCCATAGCAAAAAGGATACTTTTATTGACATGGGATTAATTCATGATAAAATGGACTTAATTTAAGGTCTTAATTAGATAGTGTTGTGAGACATTTTATGCATCCACATTAGGTCTTGGATCCTTATAAATTGAATAACATGCTTTTAATGATGTCTTGTAAAGGTGTTGTAAAGTCTTGTAAGATACTTTCACACTTTTCTAGACTTAATTAACCCATTTCTCCCTAATTCAACATTATAAAATGTGTTCAATAACATTATTACATCAATCTAGAAGGTTCATTAGTAAACTTAATGGTAAACTAGTGTTGTAATGTGTCTTACACATGCACCTCAATTCTTGTGCATTCCTAGGCTATGTGGACCTAATTTTAGTGTTGTAAAATATATTTAATCACACTTTCACATTGATTTATGTGTCCCAAGCCATATTTAACATTTACATCATCATCATTAGGTCCCTAATGACCCATATTGTGTATCCTGAGGCTTTAATTGATGAAACACCCAAGAAGATGGAATTTTAGACCTTATTTCCTAATTCCTTCGCTTCTTAGGTGTCAGAATGGCCCCTGTGGGACCCATTCACCATGTGTGGCGAATGAGTCCTATCTGGCCCCATTTTGACTTTTCAGTGGGAAATAAAGTAAAATTTGAATTATTTTCACTACATGTCAGCCTATGATGAGGTATTATCGGGTACTAAGGCACAATTGTCTATAAATAAGTGTTTTTATCCTCATTTTACATCTAACAACTCATTATTACATCTCTCATCACGAATTCATCATCTATCTTCACATCCAAGTCAAGCAAGCTAGGGTTTCTTTATTAGAAGTCTTCAAGTTAGCTTTCTAAAGCATTCAAGGGCTGAATCTACATGCTATGTTGCAGAATTTAAAGATTAAATCATCATGAAAAGGTAACATGTCCATTATTTCATGCTTCATTACATATTTTCATCATTTTGGTTTAATTACTTAAAAAGGGGTTTGATTAAGGCAAACCCCCATGCCCAAAAAATTCAACTTTTCTCTCTCTTGTCTTGTTTGTTTACATAATTTGGACTTTTGGAAGCTTGGAAATCATTAGAAGTGAAGTTTCAAAGTCATTCAAGTCATCTCTTCATCATTCAAGTCAAAAAATTAACAAAATGTCACTTTTAGATCCAGATCCGACAGTTTCAGAAGTAGACACCTATAGGAAGCAAAATTGTAGATCAAGCTCCACCGAATCAATTGCTGGATTTGTAGATTTCTATAAGTGGAATAATTCATCACACATGGTGAATGAGTCCCATTTGTAGGCCTGTAAGGTGGTTTTTTTAGAATTTAGCTCCTGATAGTCAGAAACAGGTTTCACAAAATTTTCATCAGAACCAAGACTAATTCACCATATAGGGCTAATCAGTCTTAGTGGCCATTAACATTTTTTTCTAAAAGATTATAGAACATTCGAATGACATCAATCTACCTCTAGGTGCACTCTATTCAGTCTCATTAATTTTTGTTTGCACTTTCCTAAGTTTCTAATTCATACTTGCAATCAACATTATGTTTTTCAGCACCTTGCATTAGATTAGTTTACATTCTTTTGTTTGCATTTCCATTAAGTTTCCATAATTTAGACAAATCTTCACACACATTCTACTATCCTCTTTCCATTTCTTTTAGTGTTAACAAAGGCATTTTGTCCCATTGTCCTCTCCTAGGTGAAAAACCCTAGGAGGGAGCTAGAGATTTTGGGAGCCAAAATCTTTGTTTCATTTTTGTGAACCTTCTATTAGAATCCCTTCTTTTTCTGATTTTGGAGTCCATTGATCATCCTAGATTAGCTTACATTGCATTTTGCATTAGTTAGCTTGCATTCCAGGGTTTCATTTTTGCATGTGTAAAAATGCATCATAGGTTGCCTTTTTGCATCTTTAATCATTGAAAATTTCTAAAATTCTACATTTTTTATTTAGATCTCCATCATAGCATACTAAAAACATAAAAAAAATCAATCACAAATTCCTAAATTTTTTGAAAAAACTCCATACCGGGACTCATTCACCAGCCTAGGCGAATCAGTCTCTTCTAACCCTTGAAACAACATTTTACAGAATTCAGAACATTATTTTTGGGCTTCTTTTTTATGCCATTTCATAACTATATTAGTTAATCACATTTTTGTAGCATGGATTTCATAAAATCTAGCCTTAAGTAGCTCATTTCATGCATAGTTTCAATGATGATCATAATTGTCCTTCCCTTGACATCTCTCCTTTTAGTGATGAAGGTATCTTGATGAAAAAAGGTACACTCATTGAGCATCATGATGGTCTTTTCTATCCTTCTCCTCATTCGCCTTCGGAAGATAGAATAGCAATACACGGTGAATGCATTGTCTCCAATTTATGTAGTCTCCATTCATCTCCACAAATCTCCCCTATTTGTGAAACTATTTTTATGAGCAATCATGGCAATCACATTAGTTGTGAGGAGCATATATTTACATTAAATGATCAAATCTTTAAGACCCATGGCACTCCTCTTAATGATCCTTCCCCTACCTCTCCTATTTTCGAAGATATTAGGGAACAAAGCGCTGAAGACCTCAATGATCATGATAATCACATTTTTCCTTCTCCTAGTATCTCTCCTAGTTGTGACGAAGATACTTTGTTATAAAATATAACCAATGAGAATCATGAGAATTTTAGTTGTTCCCTTTCACCTACAGAAAACTTTATTGAGCAAACCAATTCAATCATTGATCCTCTTCACACTTGTGATGATAATACTTTGCAAAATTCACCCTTAGATGGACTTATTACAAGCTCTCCTAGTATGGTAGACAATATGGAACAAGAAAATGTGACCTTAGAAACAACCAGCAATCAAATACAATCTCCCTCTAAACTCTCCATTATCAATAATCAAACACATTCACCCATTAATACATCCCTTAGTGGCGATGAAGCTATTTTGGATGAACCAAACCTTAATTGTTATAAACATGTGGTTTTTTGTTCTCCTAGGAACTCTCCTTCTAGGGAGGATATTATGATCCAAGACAAAGATAATATCCCCTTCAAAGAGAATGAAGAATCTCACTTGTTAAGGGATGTTAACAATATTCAACCTCACCTTACCATTTACCCACCTTCGCATCCTCTTTATCCTTCCAATAAACGTCACCATACCATTTACCCACCTTCACATAAACAACATCCAAATAAACCTCTACTTATTCTTTACCCACCTTCACATCCCCTTCATTCCTCTAATCAACCCTGACACACCCTCTATCCCCCTAATACCAATGTATCGCAGCAATCTAGTAATGATAATGTTGCTCATACATAAAACACTCAAAATAATCCGCACTCATTACAACCAATCCCAACCTATTTACCTTTACCCAATCTACTTAGTGCTCCTCATTACATCCCGCACACAAAGGAGTATGATATTACTGAACAATTAAAGAATACTCCTGCAAAAATTTCCCTTAGGGATTTACTCCAGATCTCACCTAATTACAACAATATTCTTGAAACAACCTTAAAACAAATTGCACCTTCTCATGGTACAACTATGAATGATGTGACAACTGTCATCCAAAAGAAAATCTTGATATTACTTTTCATTAACATGAGCTCCCTCCTTTGGAGTGGCGAAAACAACATGATGCCTTTGTGAGAACTACTCAATTCAATCACACAGGTATCAAATGCACTATCATAGATAAAGGTTCTACGCTTAATGTGTGTGTTGTGAGTCTCCTTGATCGATTACATGTTGATAGATCATAAATAACACCTGATTTTATCTCTATTCGAGGATTTGATAATACAAAAAAGAAACCACTCGATGTAATCACTTTACCTATTACAGTTGGGGTGGTTACTTTGCAAACTCCTATTTATGTCATACCTTATGATCTTTTGTCCAATATTATTCGAGGAAGACCATGGATTCATGAGATGAATGCAGTGCCTTCAACCCTTCATCGTATAATGAAATATGTCTATAAGAATAAAATTTATCAAGTTGAATCCGATCTCAAGCTTGGAAGTTGCTTGCATCTTGAAAAAGGAGCTACAAGTCCTCTGAAAACATTCATTCCAACATCCAACATAGATCCTCTAGAAATTAAATGCAACAACGAGAAATTTCCATCTAAATTATTTGGTGACAATTGGGGATCCTTAGAATTCACACCTTCATTTATGGGTGAATACATATTCACACAAAATAAAGGTGAGACACAGGAACAATCAACCATCATGTCCACACCAAATTCAGATAACCTTTCAAAATCATCCACCTCAACCACTTTAGACAATGTCACAAACTCCACAATAACCCCTAATAAGCACAACAACGAACAACCCCCCAATTCTAAAGCATTGAAACAACTTTATGGAAAAGGATATGACTTCATGAAACAATATGGGTATAATGGAAAAGGCTATGGTGCTCAAGAACAAGGTATCTACAACCCTCTAGAGCTTAACACACAAAAAAAAACTCATGGTCTTGGTTATTCTCATTTTACTACAATCAACATCAATACTATCACACAAGACTCTTCCAAAAAAAATTCTTATTCACATCAATAACCTTAGTTGCTACTCCTTGCCATGTAGTAGTTTTAGGATATTCCAATTCTCACTATTGCACGTTTTGCATCCATTGCAAGGGGAAGCATACTGTCATCCACTTTAGGCTCACCTTTGTCCTACACTAAGTGGGGGGAAAAGTGTTAGATAGCCTTCTCCCTTATATGTCACTAGTCGTTGTCTCTTTCGAATACTCATTAACCTTTCACAAACATATACAAGAAAACTTGAGATGTGAACAAAATGTCTTAAGATTGACTTACACGTGACATGCAACCTTTCTTTGATTTTCATTTTCCTTGACATGACATAGCCTAACTTAAAAACATATGACTTGGCATAGGGCTTTCCAAGTTGGCTCTCATGTCTTGTTTTCTTTTTGCTTTTTCTTTTTTTTCTTTACTTTAAATTAATTGGTCACAAAATGATGTGTAGCAATTCCTTTAAATTGGGGGCCATAGATTACCATAATTCATTTGCATTCTTGGTCCTTAGTGTAGCCTTTTCATTTAGGTGATGTGTTCGTCACTTTGTGGATGACATTGGTTGTAATGTCCTTCATAAGTGTGATCTTTCTTAGCATATTACATTCCTCTTGGTGGCTTGTTGTGATGCACTACATCCCCTAAGTTGTGAATATACTATTCTTTTATGGGTCCTCTCTTGGAGACATTAGACACAATGTTCCCTAAGTGGCTGACCTTGATTGAACTTCACAATCAACCTGCATGCTTGTGGTTCCATCCTATTTGTATATGATGCTTTTCTTTTATATTTCCTTGGGGCGCCTTGTTAAAGTTACCAAGTGGTATAACTTTAACATGGTTGAGCAAGAAGCTCACCTAGCGGCAAGACTTTTCCGCATAGCCACCTTTGTGTTTGTGAGTGCTTACCAACTAGTGTATGCATCTTACCTTTTTGGGCTTTCTCACCTTGCAGAAAACTAGTTCTGTGGCCCCAGAGTGAGTATACCTTTTTTCTTTCTTAGCTGGTGGACAACCAAGAAGTTCTGTCAGCCCAGATTGAGTACATCTACTCCATCTTTCATTCTCTTTATTCTTTCCATTGCATGATTTTCCATCTTGGGGGCTTGACTTAGGAGTTTCGATCCTAGGGGCTTGAGAAACCTCCTTAATCTTTGTCATTCTTTGTCATTTGCATCCATGCATGAGGATCTCTCTTGAATGTCTACTTTAGTGTGATTTTGAAATAGGTTTATCCTCTCACTAAAGTGGGGGCTAAATGTTCCATAGAAAAAATGACCGTTTGCTTCACATGGGATTAATTCATGATTTAAAATGGACTTAATAAATTCTTAATCTAGTGCTGTGAGGAATTTTATGCATCCACATTCGGTCTTGGACCCTTATAAATTGAATAACATGCTTTTAAGGACGTCTTATAAAGGTGTTGTAAATTCTTGTAAGATACTTTCATGCTTTTCTAGAATTAATTAACCTATTTCTCCCTAATTCAACATTATAAAATGTGTTCAATAACATTATTACATCAATCTAGAAGGTTCTTAATGTAAACTTAATGATAAACTAGTGTTGTAATGTTTCTTGCACATTCACCTTGATTCTTGTGCATTCCTAGGCTATGTGGACCTAGTTTTAGTGTTGTAAAGTGTATTTAATCACACTTTCACATTGATTTATGTCTTCCAATCCCTATTTAACACTTACACCATCAACAATAGGTCCCTAATGACCCATATTGTGCATCCCAAGGCTTTAATTGATCAAACACTTGACAAGATGGCATTTTAGACGTTCTTTCCTAATTCCTTGGCTTCTTAGGTGTCAAAATGGCCCCTATGGGACCCATTCACCATGTGTGGTGAATGAGTCCTATCTGGCCCCATTTTGACCTTTGAGTGGGAAATAAAGTGAAATTTGAATTATTTTCACTACATGTTGGCCTGTGATGTGGTATTGTCAGGTACTAAGGCACAATTGCCTATAAATAAGTATTTTTATCTTCATTTTACATCTAACAACTCATTCTTACATCTCTCATCACTAATTCATCATCTATCTTCTCATTCAAGTCAAGCAAGTTAGGGTTTCTTCATTAGAGGTCTTCAAGTTAGCTTTCTAAAGCATTGAAGGTCTGAATCTACATGGTATGTTGCACAATTTACATATCAAATCATCATGACAAGGTAACATGTCCATTGTTTCATGGTTCATTACATATTTTCATCATTTTGGTTTAATTACCTAAAAAGGGGTTTGACTAAGGAAAATCCCCATGCCCTAAAATTCAAAATTTCTCTCTCTTGTCTTGTTTGTTTGCAGAATTAGGACTCTTGGAAGCTTGGAAATCATTAGAAGTGAAGTTGCAAAGTCATTAAAGTCATCTCTTCATCATTCAAGTCAAAAAATCAACAAAAAAGTCACTTTTAGATCAGGATTTGACAGTTTCAGGAGCGAACACCTATAGGAAGCAGAAGTGCAGATCTAGCTCCATCGAAACAACTCCTGGATTTGTAGATTCCTGTAAGTGGACTAATTTTTCACCCATGGTGAGTGAGTCCCATCTGTAGGCCTAGAAGGTGGTTTTGTCATAATTTAGCTCCACGCAGTCAGAAACAGGTTTCCAAAACTTTTCATTAGAACCAAGAAAAATTCACCATATAGGGAAATTCAGTCTTAGTGGCCATTAACAAAGGTTTATAAAACATTATAGAATCTTGGAAAGACATCAATCTACCTCTAGGTGCACTCTATTTAGTCTCATCAATTTTTGTTTTCATTTGCCTAAGTTTCTAGTCCATACTTGCAATCAACATTATGTTTTTAAGCACCTCGCATTAGATTAGTTTACATTCTTTGGTTTTCATTTCCATTAAGTTTCCAACATTTAGACACATCTTCACACACATTCTACACTCCTCTTTCCATTTCTTCTAGTGTTAACAAAGTAATTTTGGCCCATTGTCCTCTCCTTCTAGGTGAAAAACCCTAGGAAGGAGCTAGAGATTTTGGGAGCCAAATATTTATTTGTTTCATTTTTGTGAACCTGCTATTAGAATCCCTTCTTTTCTTATTTTGGAGTCCATTGATCATGCTAGATCAGCTTACATTTCATTTTTCATTAGTTAGCTTGCATTCTAGGGTTTCATTTATGCATGTGTAAAAGTGCATCATAGGTTGCATTTTTGCATCTTTAATCCTTGAAAACTTCTAAAATTCTTCATTTTTTCATTTAGATATGCATCATACCATTCTGAAAACATACAAAAAAATTAGTCACACATTCTTGAAAATTCTTAAAAAAGTCTATACCATGACTCATTCGCCACCCTAGGGGAATCAATCCCTTCTAACCCCTAAAACGACATTTTATAGAATTTAGAACTTTGTTTTTTGGCTTCTGTTTGGTTCCATTTCATACCTATAATAGTTAATTGCATTTTTGTATCATGCATTTCATAAATCTAGCCATAATTAGCTCATTTCTTGCATAGTTTCAATACTAATTTTGCATTCTCATAGCATAATCAATCACTTATTAGTTGAAAATTTCATTTCATTTCAAACTTTGGCATTGCATTTTGAGTTAGCATAGATTATTCTTTCACAATAATCATTTCAATCTTCTCCAAATTCACAAAGAGAAAGTTAGTTCATAGGCATTTTAATCACTCTTTCAATGCATTCGTTAGTTATGATAGTATCTTAGCATAAAAGAAGGAACATATTAACGCTTGTATTGAACTTACACCCTATCATATCTCTCCTATTTGTGAGGATGATGTGTTCGAAAGGAATACAAACATAGATAACAATGATGATCATAATTTTACTTCCCTTGATATCTCTCCTTTTAGTGATGGAGGTATCTTGATGAAAGAAGGTACACTCATAGAGCATCATGATGGTATTTTTTGTCCTTCCTCCATTCCCCCTGGGAAGATAGAATAACAACACACGGTGAATTAATTGTCTCCACTTTACCTAGTCTCCATTCATCTCCCCAAAGCTCCCTTATTTGTGAAACTATTTTTGTGAGCAATCATGGCAATCACATTAGTTGGGAGTAGCATATGTTGACATTAAATGAACAAAGCACTGAAGTCCTCAATGATCATGATAATCATATTTTTCCTTCTCCTAGTATCTCTCCTAGTTGTGATGAAGATACTTTGTTAGAAAATATAACCAATGAGAATCATGAGAATTTTAGTTGTCCCCTTTCACCTATAGAAAAATTTATTGATCAAATTAGTTCAATCATTGATCCTCCTCATACTTGTGATGAAACTACTTTGCAAAATTCACCCTTAGATGAACTTATTACAAGCTCTCCTAGTATGGTAGACAATATGGAACAAGAAAATGTGACCTTAGAAACAACCAACAATCAAATACAATCTCCCTCTAATCTCTCCATTATCAATAATCAGACACATTTAGCAATTAATACCTCCCTTAGTGGTGATGAAGTTATTTTGGATGAACCAAACCTTAATTGTCACAAACATATGGTTTGTTGTTCTCCTATGAACTCTCCTTCTAGGGAGGATATTATGATCAAAGACAAAGATACTATCGCCTTCAAAGACAATGAAGAATCTCATTGGTTAAGGGATGTTAACAATATTCAACCTCACCTTACCCTTTACCCACCTTCGCATCTACATCAACCTTCCAATAAACCTCACCATGCCCTTTACCCAACCTCACATAAACAAAAACCTCCAAATAAACCTCAACTTATTCTTTACCCACCTTCACATCCCCTTCATCTCTCTAATCAACCCCGACACACCATTTATCCCCCTAATAACAATGTATTGTAGCAATCTAGTAATGATATTGTTGCTCATACATATAACATTCGCAATAATTCGAGCCTACTACAACCAATACCAAACTCTTTACCTTTACCCAATCTTCCTAGCACTCCTCATTACATCCCACAAACAAAGGAGTATGACATTATTGAATAATTAAAGAATACTCCTGCAAAAATTTTCCTTTGGGATTTGCTCCAAACCTTACCAAATTACAAGAATATTCTTCAAAAAACCTTTAAAAAAATTGCACCTTCTCATGGTACAACTCCAAATGATGTGACGACTCTCATCCAAAAAAATAATCTTCATATTACTTTTCATGAACATGAGCTCTCTCCTTTGGAGTTGTGAAAAAAACATGATGCCTTTATGATAATTTCTCAATTCCATCACACAGGTATCAAACACACTCTCATACATAATGGTTCTTCCCTTAAAGTGTGTGGTGTGAGTCTCCTTGATCGATTACATGTTGATAGATCATAAATAACACTTGATTTTGTCTCCATTCGAGGATTTGATAATACAACAAAGCAACCGCTTAGTGTAATCACTTTACCTATTACGGTTGGGGTAACTACTTTGCAAACTCCTATTCATGTCATGCATTATAATATTTCATACAACCTTCTTCTAGGTAGACCATGGATTCATGAGATGAATGTAGTGCCTTCAACCCTTCATTGCATAATGAAATATGTCTATAACAATAAAATTTATCAAGTTGAAGCCGATCCTGAACTTGACAGTTGCTTGCACATTGAAAAAAGAGCTACAAGTTCTTTGAAAACATTGATTCCAACATCCAACATAGATCCTCTAGAAATTGAATGAAAATATGAGGAATTCCAATCTAAATTATTTGGTGATGACTGGGGATCCTTAGAATTCACACCTTGATTTATGGACGAATACATATTCACAAAAAAGAAAGGTGAGACACAACAATGAACAACCCCCCAATTCCAAAGCACTAAAACAACTTTATGCAAAAGGATATGACTTCTTGAAGCAATTTGGGTATAATGGAAAAGGTTGTGGTGCTCGAGAACAAGGCATCTGCAACCCTATAGAGCTTAACACAGAACAAACAACTTATGGTATTGGTTATTCTCATTTAACTACACTCAACATCAATACTATCACACAATACTCTTCAAAAACCCTTTCTTATTCACATGAATAACCTTAGTTGATGCTCCGTTCCATGTAATATTTGTAGGATATTCCCATTCTCACTATTGCATGTCTTGCATCCATTGTAAGCGGCAACATACTTTCATCCACTTTAGGCTCACCTTTGTCCTACACTAAGTGGGGGGAAAAGCATTAGATAGCCTTCTCCTTTGTATGTCACTTTTCGTTGTCTCTTTCGACTACTGGTTAACCTTTCATACACATATAAGAGAAAGCTTGAGATGTGAATGACATTTCTTAAGATTCACTTGCATGTGACATACAACCTTTCTTTGATTTTCATTTTCCTTTACATGATGCAGCCTAACTTTGAAACATATGACTTGGCATAGGGCTTTCCAAGTTGGCTCTCATATCTTGTTTTCTTTTTTCTTTTCCTTTTCTTCTCTACTTTAAAGTAATTTCTCACAGAATGATGTGTAGCAATTCCTTTCAATTTGGCCGCATCCATTACCATAATTCATTTGCATTCTTGGTCCTTAGTGTAGCCTTGCCATTTAGGTGATGCGTTCGTCACTTTGTGGATGACATTGGGTGTAATGTCTTTCATAAGTGTGATCTTTCTTAGCATATTACATTCCTCTTGGTGGTTTGATGCGATGCACTACATCCCCTAAGTTGTGAATATACTATTCTTTTATTGGTCTTCACTTGGAGACATTAGACACAATGTTCCCTAAGTGACTGACCTTGTATGAACTTAACAAGGCTCCTTTGGACATACTTTAAATTTACATGTTTGCATTTTTACATTTTTTACATTTTACATTTTTGCATTTTGTATGGCCACCTTGCATAACACAAATTTCATGCTTGTAGTTCCATCCTATTTGTATACGAATCTCTGCTTGTCTTTTTCGTTGTGGAATCTTATTAAAGTTATTAGGTAGTATAACTTTAACATGGTTTACCGGGAATCCCACCTAGTGGCATGACTTTTCCCCATAGCCAACTTTGTGTTTGTGAGTGCATAATAACAAGTGTATATATCTTACCTTTTTGGGCTTTCTCACCCTGCCGACAACTAGTTCTGTGGCACAAAACTAAGTATACCTTTGGCCTTTCTCACCCAGTGGACAACCAAGAAATTCTATCAGCCCATAGTGAGTACATCTACCCCATCTTTCACTCTTCATTCTTTCCATTGCATGATTTTGTATCTTGTGGGATTGACTTAGGATCTTTGATCTTGGGGACTTGCGCAACCTCCTTAATCTTTTTCATTCTTTTTCATTTGCATCCATGCATGAGGATCTCTCTTCAATGTCTACTTTAGTGTGAGTTTGAAACAGGTTCATCCTCTCACTAAAGTGGGGGCTAAATGTGCCATAGAAAAAAGGACCATTTGCTTGACATGGGATTAATTCATGATAAAATGGACTTAATAAGGTTTTAAAATATAGTGTTGTGAGGCATTTTATGCATCCACATTAGGTCTTGGAGCCTTATAAATTGAATAACACACTTTTAATGATGTCTTGTAAAGGTGTTGTAAAGTCTTGTAAGATACTTTCATTGTAAAGTCTTGTAAGATACTTTACGCTTTTCTAGACTTAATTAACCCTTTTCTCCCTAATTAAACATTATAAAATGTGTGCAATAACACTATTACATCTATCTAGAAGGTTCTTAATGTAAACTTAATGATAAACTAGTGTTGTAATGTGTCTTGCACATTCACCTTGATTCTTGTACATTCCTAGGCTATGTGGACCTAGTTTTAGTGTTGTAAAGTGTGTTTAATCACACTTTCACATTGATTTATGTGTCCCAAGCCCTATTTAACATTTACATCATCATCAATAGGTCCCTAATGACCCATATTGTGCATCTTGAGGCTTTAATTGATGAAACACCCAACAAGATGGCATTTTAAACCATTTTTTTTATTTCCTTGGCTTCTTAGGTGTCAGAATGGCCCCTATGGGACCCATTCACCATGTGTGGTGAATGAGTCCTATCTGTCACCATTTTGACCTTTGAGCAAGAAATAAAGTGAAATTTGAATTATTTTCACTACATGTCGGCCTGTAATGAGGAATTATCGAGTACTAAGGAACAATTGTCTATAAATAAGTTTTTTTATCCTCATTTTACATCTAACAACTCATTCTTACATCTCTCATCACTAATTCATCATCTATCTTCTCATCCAAGTCAAGCAAACTAGGGTTTCTTCATTAGAATTCTTCAAGTTAGCTTTCTAAATCATTCAAGGGTTGAATCTTCATGCAATGTTGCAAAATATCAAGATCAAATCATCATGACAATCTAACGATTCCATTATTTCATGCTTCATTACATATTTTCATCATTTTGGTTTAATTACGTAGAAAGGGGTTTGACTAAGGCAAACCCCCATGCCCTAACATTCAACTTTTCTCTCTCTTGTCTTGTTTTTTTGTAGAATTAGGACTCTTGGAAGCTTGGAAATAATTAGGAGTCATGTTGCAAAGTCATTCAAGTCATCTATTCATCATTCAAGTTGAAACATTAGCAAAAAGTCACTTTCAGATCTAGATCTGACAGTTTCAGAAACGAATACCTATAGGAAACAGAGCTCCAGATGTAGCTCCACCGAATCAACTCCTGGATTAGTAGGATTTTTTAAGTGAACTAATTCATCACCCATGGTTAATGAGTCCCATTTGTAGGCTTGGAAGGTGGTTTTCTCATTATTTAGCTCCCGATAGTCAGAAATAGGTTTCCATAACTTTTCATCTAAACCAAGACTAATTCACCATGTAGGGTGAATCATTCTTGATGGCCATTAACAAAGGTTTATGAAACATTATATAATCTTCCAATGACATCAATCCACCTCTAGGTGCACTCTATTCAGTCTCATCAATTTCTATTTTCATTTTCCTAAGATTCTAGTTCATACTTGCAATCAACATTATGCATTTTAGCACCTTGCGTTAGATTAGTTTACATTATTTTGTTTGCATTTCCATTAAGTTTCCAACATTTAGACACATCTTCACACACATTCTACACTCCTCTTTCCATTTCTTCTAGTGTTAACAAAGTCATTTTGGCCCATTGTCCTTTCCTTATAGGTGAAAAACCCTAGGAAGGAGCTAGAGATTTTGGGAGCCAAAATATTTATTTCATTTTGGTAAACCTACTGTCAGAATCCATTCTTTATTGATTTTGGAGTCCATTTATCATCCTATATTAGCTTACATTTCATTTTGTATTAGTTAGCTTGCATTCTAGGGTTTCATTTTTGCATGTGTAAAAGTGCATCATAGGTTGCATTTTTGCATCTTTAATCCTTGAAAATTTCTAAAATTATGCATTTTTCATTAAGATCTGCATCATAGCATTCTTAAAAAAAATAATAATAATCACAAATTCCTAAAAATTCTGAAAAAAGTCCATATCGGGACTCATTCGCCACCCTGGGGGAATCAGTCCATTTTGACCTCTGAGACAACATTTTATAGAATTCAAAACATATTTTTTGGGCTTCTTTTTGGTGCCATTTCATACCTATATTAGATAATTTCATTTATGTAGCATGCATTTCATAAAACCTAGCCTTAAGTAGCTCATTTCTTGCATAGTTTCAATACTCAGTTTGCATTCTCATAGCATAATCAGTCACTTATCATTTGAAAAATGCATTTCATTTCAAACTTTGGTATTGCATTTTGAGTTAGCATAGATTGTTCTTTCACAATGTTTGTTTTAGTCTTCTCCAAATTCACAAAGAAAAAATTAGTTCATAGGCATGTTAATCATTCTTTCAATGCATTCTCTAGTTATGATAGTCTCTTATCACAAAAGAAGGAACATATTAACACTTGTATTGAACTTACAGCCTATCCTATCTCTCTTATTTGTGAGGATGATGTGTTAGAAAGGAATACAAAAAATAGATAACAATGATGATCATAATTGTCCTTCCCTTGATACCTCTCCTTTTTGTGATGAAGGTATCTTGATGAAAGAAGGTACACTCATTGAGCATCATGATGGTATTTTGTGTCCTTCTCCTCATTCCCCTTGGGAAGATAGAATAGAACCACACGGTGAATGCATTGTCTCCACTTTACCTAGTCTCGACTCATCTCCCCAAAGCTCCCCTATTTGTGAAAATATTTTTGTGAGCAATCTTGGCAATAACATTAGTTGTGAGGAGTATATTTTGACATCAAATGATCAAATCTATAAGACCCATGAAACTCCTCATAATGATTCTTCCCCTGCCTCTCCTATTTTGGAAGATATTAGGGGACAAAGCACTGAAGTCCTCAATGACCATGATAATCATATTTTTCCTTCTCCTAGTATCTCTCCTAGTTGTGATGAAGATACTTTGTTAGAAAACATAACTTATGAGAATCATGATAATTTAAGTTGTCCCCTTTCACCTACAGACAAATTTATTGAGCAAACCAATTCAATCCTTGATCCTCCTCATACTTGTGATGAAACTACTTTGCAAAATTCACCCTTATATGAACTTATTAAAAGCTCTCCTAATATGGTAGACAATATGGAACAAGAAAATGTGACCTTAGAAACAACCAACAATCAAATACAATCTCCCTCTAATCTCTCCATTATCAAAAATCAAACACATTCACCCATTAATACCTTCCTTAGTGGTGATGAAGGGTATGTGCAGGATCATGATGGGCCAAAAAGTGGCGATATGTAAGTGATATGATGGCCCATGTGGCTGACGACTTGTTTATACCCAAAATTGATGAAACAAAAAGGGTTTTTAAAGGAGATTCTCAGCTTTCCACCAATATAAATTATGCTTTACTTTGAATTTAGTAAATAATTATTATTCATTTTCTATTTGAATTACAAACAAAGTATTAATTGATAGGCTGATTGAAAAACATCTTTAGATTTCGAATGGTATAACATTTTTTGAATCTGAAACATGTGTCACATTCTATGCTTCACATGCTATAGGATTAAAAAACCAAAAATTGAATTTCATGAAGTTTTGATCAAGTTAAGATGGTCAGACATACGAGTTTTTATATTTTTTAAAAGTTGTAATAAAAATTTCATAATTAATTATTTACATGGAAAAAAATTATAGAAAAATATGCATCACGATGGGACATGGGTCCTCTACTTGTATCTAAAATATTATAAAAAAATATTATCATTTTATCGTGGTTAGGGTGGTCAAACATACACCTACTTCTTATTTTTTCACTGAAATTTAATTACTACTGCATTGAAATTTTAAAATTTCACCAAATAGATTTTTTATTTTTTAAATATACCTAGTAGTTTAGAAATGAAATTCAATTTGCTACAAATTCTATTCTTAGATATTTTTGAAATAAAATAGATAAATTATTCAAAATTTTACGTCAAGTTGCCTAACCCTGATTTTTCTAAATTTTTTGCCACTTAAGGGCCTTTTTTTTTTTCCACGATGATCCTGCACATACCCTGAAGTTATTTTGGCTAAGCCAAACCTTAATTGTCATGAACATGTGGTTTTTTGTTCTCCTAGTAACTCTCCTTCTAGGGAGGATATTATGATCCAAGACAAAGATATTATCCCCTTCAAAGACAATGAAGAATCTCAATTGTTAAGGGATGTTAACAATATTCATCCTCACCTTACCCTTTACCCACTTTCGCATTCGCTTCATCCTTCCAATAAACCTCACCATACCCTTTCCCCACCTTCACATAAACAACAACCTCCAAATAAACCTCAAATTATTCTTTACCTGCCATCACATCCCCTTCATCCCTCTAATCGACCCTGACACACCCTCTATCCCCTAATACCAATGTATCGCAACAATCTAGTAATGTTATTTTTGCTCATACATTTAACACTTAGAATAATATGCACCCACTACAATCAATCCTAACATCTTTACCTTTACCCAATCTGCCTAGTGCTCCTCATTACATCCCAAAAATAAAGGAGTATGATATTATTGAACAATTAAAGAATACTCCTGCAAAAATTTCCCTTTGGGATTTACTCCAGACCTCACCAAATTACAACAATATTCTTCAAACAACCTTGAAACAAATTGCACCTTCTCATGGTACAACTCCAAATGATGTGACAACTCTCATCCAGAAAAATAATCTTGATATTACTTTTCATCAATGCGAGCTCCCTCCTTTGGAGTTGCGAAAACAACATGATGAATTTATGATAATTGTTCAATTCCATCACACATGTATCAAACACACTCTCATAGATAATGGTTCTTCCCTTAATGTGTGTGGTGTGAGAATCCTTGATCGATTACATGTTGATAGATCATAAATAACACCTGATTTTGTCTCTATTTAAGTATTTGATAATACAATAAAGCAACTGCTCATTGTAATCACTTTACCTATTACGGTTGGGGTGGTTACAACAATATTCTTCTAGGAAGACCATGGATTCATGAGATGAATGTAGTTCCTTCAACCCTTCATCGTATAATGAAATATGTCTATAACAATAAAATTTATCAGGTTGAAGCCGATCCCGAGCCTGATAGTTGCTTGCAGCTTGAAAAAGGAGCTACAAGTTTTCTAAAAACATTGATTCCAACATCCAACATAGATCCTCTATAAATTGAACACAAAAATGAGGAATTTCTATCTAAATTATTTGGTGATGATTGGGGATCCTTAGAATTCACACCTTCATTTATGGGTGAATACATATTCACACAAAAGAAAGGTGAGACACAAGAACAATCAACCATCATGTCTGTGATGCAAAAATCAGATAACCTTTCAAAAGCATCCACCTCAACCACTTTAGACAATGTCAAAATCTTTGCAATATCACCTGATGAACACAACAATGAACAACCCCCTAATTCCAAAGCACTGAAACAACTTTATGGAAACAAATATGACTTCATGAAATAATTTGGGTATAATGGAAAAGGTTGTGGTGCTCAAGAACAAGGTATCTGCAACCCTATAGATCTTAACACACAATAAACAACTCATGGTCTTGGTTATTCTCCTTTAACGACACTCAACATCAATACTATCAGACAAGACTCTTCCAAAACTCTTTCTTGTTTGCATCAATAACCTTAGTTTTTGCTCCTTTCCATGTAATAGTTGTAGGATATTCCCATTCTCACTATTGCATGTCTTGCATCTATTGCAAGGGGCAGCATACCATCATCCACTTTAGGCTCACCTTTTTCCTACACTAAGTGGGGGAAATAGTGTTAGATAGCCTTCTCCCTTGTATGTCAC
>VDFB02373365.1:311837266-311871260 GCA_007258455.2 Sequoia sempervirens | reverse complement strand
GAGATCAGCCGTGGAACCCTAAACTTCTCTCACCTATTGTTAACAGTGACGCGGCCCAACTGTGTATTTTTGGCCTTAAATAAAATTTAAATAGATTCCTTTCTATGATTTAAAATATGAAATTTTTTATATATTCATATTTAATGAATTACATATATAAAAATATATATGTATATATATATATATATAATTTGTTATTTGTTTAAATTGATATTCAAATAATATTGTATTTAATAGGTGCATGGGATGCATGTGAAAGAATATTCTTTAAAATATGATTTAAAAAGAGAATTTAGTATATTTATTTTTATGCGAAATTAAGAAAGTTAAAATTAGATTATTTGACGATGAATTTTAATCAAGTTGACTTGTTTTCATGCAAATTTTATTTGATTGACTGGATTTAGTAAATTCTAATGTAGATTCCCAATGTTTCAATTTGCTTTAAATTGTGTTTTTAAATTGTGTTTCTTTTATTGGGCAAATTGGGAGTGTTATAGATGAACAAGTCTTCTAGATTAGTTTGTATAGTAAGGATGTTGTTATTGTTGAAATACAATCCTTGAGTTGACTAGGGTAGTGCACATGTTATAGTATGGTGTTTTGACACCTGGATTTATGAACAAAGATTTAATGACCGTTGTGTGTCGTTTGATAATATATGTTGATTCTTGTGCACCTTGTTTACCTTAGTTAGAGAACTTAGATTCCTTTGTTATCTTTAGGGGAGTGGCTCTGTGTGAGGGCCGGCACACAAAGTGGTGCCAGGGTAACTTTGTAGTGCCCCTCCATGGTAGTTCATCTGGATAATTGGGTAAGTGTCTATTTATGTTATCATCGATTGGTGTGTTAATGGTTCAGGCGATAAATGTAATGTTTTGATAGCGTTATTTACTCAATTAATTAAATTAGTATTGATTAAATAAAATTGGATATTATAATGATAATTAAATAAATTAGTTTCTTTTGAAATATTAAGTAAATAGTTTATTATTAAATAAAGTAATTAATTTGTTTTAAAAAATAAAAAAAATAAAAATAAAAATAAATATTGTTTTAATGGGATCCAATAATAACTAATAATTTATTGGTTGTTCGAAGATAATTAATTAAATTAAAATTAAATTTACAAGGTGGTTTAAAATAAATTAATTGTTATTGTAACTATATCAATATTTAGTTATAGTTGATAATTTATTTCTAGGAAAAGATAACAATTTAAATATGATAAAGAAATCAAATAAAGATAAGGGATCTTGTCAGCTGAATAAAAATGGAATGAAAGATGATTTTTTTAAAATTAGGTAAAAGAAATAAGATTTTCAATCGAGTTTTTAAAGCTTAAAGATAAGATTTCAAACGATTGGTTAAAATAATGAAAAAAGGATAGAAAGATTTGGCATGCGAGTGCATGCAGAATTTCGAGCTTATGGTTGAAAAATAAATTACTATTTTATTTGAGTTTTTGAGTTTTAAAGGGGATTTTTGCCTCAGAATTAGGGGGTTTTTTTTTGTTGGTTCCTAAAGGGAAATAATTGGAGGGGTTCCGAAGGAGAAAGAGGAAGCTCATTCTTGATTGTTTGGGACTGGACTGTTTCTTTGAGGATAGACAAGGCCTCTCGTAAGGAGACTTCAGTGCGTGGAAGGCGAGATTTAGACCATTCGACTCACCCATCTGAATTTTGAGAGGTACGTTTTGATTAGTAATTGTATCCTATATAACTTTTCTTTGCAAGCGTATGCATCCATTTATTCAAGGCTCTCATAACGATTTGGAAAAAGGAAAATTGTGGCCAAAAGTAATGGTTTTCCCTTAATAATAGTCGTATTAATATGATTTATTTCCTTAGCCATTATTGTGGTATTCACTGCTTGTAGTAAATGGGGAATTTGATATCTGAATAAGAAGTCTATAATGGTCTGATATATGATACTTGGATCTACATGTTTTGGCAATTCGATTTCCCTTGATTTTGGTGTATGTATGTTTCGTCGATAACTGATTCTCTCCGTTGGATTATTGCTTCTTAATATCAGGAATCTAGGAGTATCGATGTGTATTTTTTTCCTTAAGTTCTTAGCCTCTAGAGCTATAACAATGCGTCCACCCTGTTATCCTATCCTTTACCAGCGTTGTCCTTCTACTTTATGCTAATTACATTTGTGTTGTGCGCTTAAGATAGGAATTATCATGCCTTGTATTATGTCATCGTCTTCATCATCAGTGTAGCAATCGATATGGGATTCTTAGAGTTTTCTGCAAGTGCATTCCTGCATTGATCAAACTTTTCCCTATCAATTATTTTTGATAGGTGCGCATAGCCTGCCTTAGCCTTTGTTGTCTATGCTCTTATTCCTTCATGAGATGATGTTTCATTGTGGCATTCTTTCAAGCGACCCATATTCCTTTTCCTACTATTATGTTACTCACCCACGCCATTCATGTCTGTTTGTGCTTAGGTAACTCCATTAACTTGCAAAATTTCGCCACTCTTTATCGTTTAGGGATGCACATAACTGCCCCAAAACTCCCTTCGTGGCCCAAGCAGAGGGGCGACTGACAGAGGTTGATAATTTGGCTTTCACCTGCCTATTGCTATTACTTGAAATTTTATTTAGTGCAGAACTACCTTTCAGATTTGCTCTCATCCTTCATCACCGATATTCTGCACAGGAACATTATCTTTGTTTAGAATGATGGAAATGGTTCATATCTCTCAAAATGATTTATCTTGCAACAATTTAGAAATGAATTTAGACGCAGCGTGGCTTTTTAAACCCATTCACCATAGCTATCATCCAAACGTAGTTGCCAGTCTTCCATTTGGGGCGGTCAATAATGATTCTTCTAGACTAAGTCAAGGTCTTGAATCTGGAAATACCTGTTGTCTCCATTCGCCAAGCCTTTTTCCTTCAGTGCTGCATAGCTTTCCCATGTTGCAAAAGTGATTGGTCTCCCTTTGAGTGCTATGTGACCTTTAGTTTGTAAGAAATGGAGCCCTGTCAGGGACAATGATTATTTCATGTTTTTATTTTATAGAGTTCAGAACAGAGAGGGTATGTTCAAGCCTATTTTTATCTATGTTGGTAATGGTATTGTAAATAGGAAGATTTTCGCTGTTGATATTTATATACTTGCTTATATGCTAGTAGATATTATTCTAATTTCAGTTGTACTGATAATGATAATGGTTTATGTAGTTAAGTGATAATGTCCGTATGAGTTTATGTTTTACAGTTAAGTAGAAGTATATATATATATATATATATATTCCATCATAATCAATGTTGTTTTTTTTACAATATATATATATATAATCGCAGTATATATATATTATATTGAAATTTCTTTCTATAAAAAAAAATATTATATATTGGATAGTATGTGAGAATTAGGTATTTAGTAAATGCTAACTCCATTTGTAACTATTCTACGCTAGTTAGTTGAGTAGGAAATTGTATTTAGTTAAAGAATTTTAAAGTTGGAAATTCCTTCTTAGTTGGAAAGGTATATATTAAATTCTTTGTACATATTGTCATTTGGTTTGAATTGAAATTTTGTCATTACTATTTATGTTTAGTTTAGCTAAGTTGTGATTGTGAATTTCCACTTAGACAAATTTGGTTACCATATATTGTTGAGAGGAAATTGTTTTATCTTATTTGTTATAAGTTGTGTGAATATTGATGGATTGGTTTATTTTTAATATAATTAGTTACAAGTGGAATAGTTAAGTTAGTAATAGGGAAAAATTGGAGTAATCAATATCTTTATATGATTTTATTTTGTAGTTTAATAAACTTAAATAAATAAAACATAGTAATTGATTGGAGACCACAATTCTTAATTATGTTTTAGTAGGATGGTTGTTAAGTGTAGACATATGTTGCGACGCTAATTGTAATGTGTTGTTTACAAGTGGGTCTGAACTTTGTTATTGTGCTAGTAGGAGAGATGACCTTTATTTATTGAAGTTGTTTCGATTTTGTGAATTGACTTAACTTGACTTTGAATAATGGAAATTTGTATTTGATATGTTTTATGTTTAGTAAGGTTGAGCTTTTGTATAGTTTGAAGTATGTCTTGATTTGGACATTTCGAGTTATTTTGGTTCTTGGGTAGATGTTTATGTACCTCCAGAGGCTAGGGGAAGGGGTGTGTGTGTGCACATTGTTGTTGTTGCACCTTTTTCTCTATCTTCTTACTTCATGAATTTTTGTGTGGGTGGTACCTCCTATTTTATGGATTTTGATGCTTGGATAGCCACAAGATGGACATGCATCATGTGTATGTTTTAAGAATGCCTTTATGTCTTAAGGATTGAGGTACATCTGTTGGTTTCTTTGATTTTAGAGTAACTGTAGGGGAGAGTGGCTCTTCTTGGGGCAAGTGTACAAGTGGTCACCCTTGAAAGAGTTTCCTTAAATAAGTGATAACTTAATTAATGTATCTAGTGGGTTGGGTTAGTTAACACATAACAAGATAAAAACATGCACCTCACCCTGTCGTTAGCGCTTTCAAAGGCTAAGGATGGGTGGGAAGACCTGGTTGGTAAGGTCACTACCTTGTCTTTGTGAAAGGTAAGTGGCTCCGCATGAGTAACCCTATGGGGCGGCACCTTGAAATAGGATGTCTGGATAACCATAGATGGAGGCAGCACCTTGAGCTAGGATGTTTGGATAATCCATGGATAGATGGAGGCGGCACCTTGCGATAGGTAGTCTGGCAAATTCATATAAGGCCATGCGATGACACTCTCCCACTATGCCCTTTGTCTCTCTTGTTCTTGTTGCCTCTAGAGTTGTTTATTATCGTTGTTTATTGATGTGGATGAAAGGTACCTTGTATATTTATTGGTGATTGATTTTGCAATCTCTTTTGGAGAGTTCTTGGATTCTATTGTTGTTCGACACCTCTTATGGTTATTTAGTGTTGAGCTATAATATTTGTGATTGATTATTGTTGGACATTTTATTACTCTTGTTGTGGTTATGTGTTGGCAGTGTTATGGGTTAATATCTTGCGATTTGTTATCTCTTTTGTGGAGTCTTGTTTATCTTTGGTTCTTTTGACTTCTTGGGTGAGGATCTTTCTTGTTTACTCCAAGCACGGGGGTGGTCGGGTGGAACGTGCTATGCACCCCATTGGGTCCCCATCTGAAGGTCGAGATGCGCAAAGATGTACCTGTTGCAGTGAATTCTAAGTTATGTCAGAATTCGATCCAGCTTATAGCTTTGTATTCCTTCAATTTCAGATTTATCTTTCCATGTTATTATATTCTTCCCATAGATGTTGGGAAACAATATTGTATTGATGTTAACCTTGAAGCAATGTATCTTCATATTGTTAATGCATGATCCATGTTCGGGTCATTTGATTTGGGTGCATGTTTATCCCTCATGTAATGTAAGATGGTGTTATGAAAAGTGATGCAACTATGTGACCCCAAGGAACTTTGTTATCTGTTGTACTTATATTGTTCATTTCATGTGATGTATGTTGTTGCATATTATTTCTTTTAAGAAAAAAAAAATTGTGCCTTAAATGCTTGGATGTTAGTTTCCTTTGGGGTTGCATGGCGGGGCATTACAAACTTACAAAGAGTTAGTAAGTCAGTGTAAACTAAAACAAAACATTAGTTAGCTTAAAATCTTTAATTAGAATAATATGCCTCGCTTATAGACTCAAGAGCTAGTTCAATCTTGAGTATAAGATGAGAAGGCCTAGAATGGAAAATCGATATCTTGTTACTTTAAAAGATATTCGATTCCACAATAGTTTACATGTGGGACTAGGTTTCGTAAGAGGTTACCAGGGTAACCCAAGTTGGGGGCCAAAACATAGGAAGAAACACTAGGGTAACCTATGCAACATTGTGATGACACTCCACCTAAAATAACAATTTACCTTGTGAGCTTAGCATATTTGATTATCCTAAATCTGGAAGCAATGTAACCATTAGTTAAGTATGTACTTGTGTCTAGGGTTAGTAGATTATGTCTAGGGAACCATATTACTATCTCCTAGCATGGGGGGTGGACCTACGGGTACCACATGGTTGGGTGGAATGTGCACCTTACTCCATTGGGTCCCTAGTTTATGATCATGGCAACGAGAGCTTCATGGATGGAGAGCTCATACTTGGATATATATGTACTTCCTTTATTACATCATTGGAAATCTTGTATTTGAAA
The DNA here is from genome assembly GCA_007258455.2 of Sequoia sempervirens. NCBI lineage: Eukaryota > Viridiplantae > Streptophyta > Pinopsida > Cupressales > Cupressaceae > Sequoia > Sequoia sempervirens. The sequence continues at coordinate 311,865,065 of VDFB02373365.1, read as the reverse complement.
CATCCCTCAATTGTTTATGAGGTGAACATTTGAAATATGTAATTGTAAACTATTATTTGTTCTACCTCATTTGAAGAATGAGTATTGTAATGTTATTTCAAATGCAATGTAAGAATCTTATTTGTACTTTATACTAGATCATGAATGGAATTCAAATGTTGACCAATGTTTACTTTTAAGTTTATGTTAATAAAATACATGCAATGCTAAATACTAAAGTCATCTATGGAATCTCGAGTAGTGTGACATCGCGTAACTTAGAGAATGTATGCAACTAATAAAGTTAATATTAACTCTTAAAAAAAAAATTATTTCACTTTGGTAGACAATTGCTACATTCCTTAGGTTACAAGACGGGGCATTACATTATTGACTCCCAAAATTTGTTTTGGTATGATTTTGTGCCCTAATACGCACGTACCTTTTAAAAGGCTTGTTGAGGCCCAAAAATTGTTTTGCTCCACACGATTAAACCTAATCGTGTCGACCAAAACAATTTTTGGGCCTCAATAAGCCTTTTAAAAGGCACGAATGTATTAGGGCATGGAATCAACTTGTAGCCATCTAATTAAAATGATAATCGATGATTTCATGGCCATAAATTAAAGCCCTATTCAAGGCTAAAATATCCCTAATTTAATTAAATGGTAATTTATTATTGTGGTGATATTTCCCTAAAATTAATGGTAATAATATAATATTACTAGCGAATTTAATTAATATTTGTAATTATAGTATAAACTACTAGCAAATCGGTTCTAATGATGCATCATTTACATAGGCGAATTAATCAAGATGAAATTATTTTTTTGTAAAAACTTCGCGATTCTACATCATTTTTAGCTTGTACTATTCACCATTTTTGGAGGTCTCGATTTTAATTATTCGCCAATTGGAAAATATTTTCCACGAAAATTTTCCCTGACTTGCTCTAGTATATCTACACTAAGTCAATTCAAAGTTGTCTCTTCATCTGAGAAAAGAGAATTAGAAGTTTTTATCAGTGATTCCCTTCTGGAATCGAAAAAGAGAGAAGAGATAGCTAAAGACATCATTGATATTTCAGATGAAAAGGAGAATGAGTCGCTGAAGAATATTTGTGAATTATGGGATATTTCCTCACCTATTGACAAACTAAAAATTAATGATGTGCTGGTAAATTATCTACTTTAGAAAGGTATTGAAGTATCTATTGTTTCTAATTTCTTGCCAAAAAACCTGATTAAGATTGTTGAAGAAAGTATGTTGCTTGAAGGTCCAAAAGGATGTAATATGGGAATCTTGGTTTAAAGAATATGTAAAAAAGGCTATGCAGAGATTGTCTAGATTGATTGTAGAAACTAAGAAGTGTGTTAAAGAAGTTTTAGATATTTACAAGTATTGTCTTCGGTGACCTGCTATTGTAGACAACCTCAGAAGTAGAATTGAAGCGATTGAAGCAGAGGTGAACAATATTGGAAAGAACTTTGAAATATTTGAAGATAAATAAAGAAAAAAAAGGATAAGATTTGGTGAACTATAGGTTGAATTGATCATTACACAAAGACAGAGAGATGATGTGACAAAGATTTTTTGGCTCCTTAAAGAAATTGTTGAAGTCTGGTTAGAACATCTTTCCAGAATTCTTATTGATGCTAAAGATATTGAGAAAAAATGTTTTGTTGAAGAGTGGTCACCCTCTTTTACTCTATTGGAATTTTTGGAAAGTATATTTACAAAATTGGAGTTTTCTACTTTTAACTGGAAGAAGTTGTATCTAGTTCTCAAAGAAAGGTATAAGAAGGTGTTTCAGGTGAAGAGTGTTATCTTCACTTAATTTTTTCTTGCTTAAATGATCTAGATTGTTGGAAGTTTTGAAGTTTTGATGTCACCATGTTTGCACTCATTTTTGGCACCCTTTTCAATTGATGTCAAAGGGGGAGAGATTGAAGTTAGGGGGAGAGATTTGAGAGATTGGAGTTGAAAAATTTGCTTACATGTTGCCATCAATGATAGAGGAGGAGATTGTTAGAAAAATGAGCAAGTTATCTATTTGTTATCATTGATGTCACCATGTTGGTATGTCACCATGTTGGTAGTATGATGGAAGTTGGGTCTAGTACTCTTCTACCGGTGCTTATCCTCTCTAGTGGTTGGTCCAATATTTTGGTTGCTTATCCGGTATTCTAGTCTACACTTATCTGTGGATGGTAATCTCTAGTTGCGGTTTTGGGAAATCTTTGTTGAATGTTAAAGGTGTGCATGATCAGGTTATTTCATGCTCTAGTGCTCATACAACATATAGATTGATTGTTTCCTTGTTGTGTTGAAGATTATTCCTGGCTGACTTGTTAAGTTAATTTTAATTTAATGTCCAAACTTATGTGTGATCTATTTCTTGGTCCAAGCCGACATAATGAAATGTGCTAAATATTTTTTTGTGTGTTTGGAAATATTTTGTGAACTATTGGATCCAACATAATAATGGATAAAGTATTTTGAAAATACTTTGTGGAGTCGACCTAATTAGTGCCTGCGATGGAGATTGGGTATATATATAAGTATATGGCGAATAGTTTAGATGAGGAAGAGTGAGTAATTGTGAATGGCTGTGTGCGAGTATATGCAGTGAGTCTATAGGAAAGTGACAAAGGAAATAATGAAGAGATAATGAATGAGAAAGTGTGATCAGAGTGGTAGCAGCTGAGAGCATATCTGAAACTATATTAGTACATGTTAGGTGCATATTTCTAGTTCATTTTTGGGCTGTAAAGCCTTACTCTATCTTGTATAATTTTTCTGTAGGCAGTGAGCCTCTTGTCAGATAGTGAGTCCTTTTGTAGGCAGTGAGCCTTTATACTTGGACAGTGAGTCCTTCTTTTGGTAGTGAGCCTCCTTTTTAAAAATATTATATAGTGTGAGTTAACCCTCACTGTGGTTTTTCCCTTATTGGGTTTTCCACGTAAAAATTCAGTGTTCATTGTGTTGATTTACTTTTTGTTATATGTGTTTCATGCTCATATTTAATAATAGAATCTAGTGTGGTTGAAGATTCGGTAAGTGATTAATTTTTAAGTTTCAATTTGTGTGACAACTGATTCACCCCCCCTCTTAGTTGTCCTACACCTATTTAACATAATTTTCTATTTCTAGTATAATTAACTAGAGAATACCAAGCACATGACATATAGGCATGAGGATAAGTGGAAGTTTGTGTTAGATTCTATTTCCAAAGTGGTTGTAGATTATGTGGTTCAAGATTTTTGTTTATTGAAGCATGGTGGTAAATGAACTATGTGGTGTTAGATAAAATTTTAATTTAATTCCATAATAATAGGAAGTGAAAAGAGGTTTTATTTGAATTTATTTTCTTTGGTCCTAGTAGTAAATCAATTCTTTTAAGTTTTAAACCTTTTCTTGGAGTCAAAGACTTATTTTTTTCATATATTGAACATTAATAAGGGTGATTCTAGGAAGTATTTCCCTTAAGGTTATCTTGCATAAGATACAAAACCATATTAGGTTACCTTTATCATTAGGTGTGAGATGGGTTTTGACACCCCTAAACATGCTATTACATTTCCCTACCTTTTAGGTGGCATTCTCGAGATTTCATTACATGTGAATTATCACAAAGTGCACATGATGACATATCATGACAACCATATGATATTAGGTTTATTTTTTTTATTTTTTTTATTTAGTTTTGTGTTATGCTCAGATAATAAAATAGGGGAATATTAGACTATAACCAAAACAATTGACAACCATAGGAAATTGAACTAGTGTATTATTTATTGAGACAAGTGTGATGCTCTTTAATTTTATTTTATTTATTAAAATTATGTTGTATTTTAAAAATGCAAAAAATTTAATAATGTGATTTTTTTTTTGTATATTGGATATTTTCATTCACTAAAGTTGTACAAATTTTATTGTTAACTATAGACTTGCAAAACTAGTGTACATTATCAGACTATCATGTGTATACATAATATTGTTTAAATATATGGAAATTTATATATATGATTTTTAAATATATAACATACATGATTATCTTGACATATATCTTACTATTTGAGTTTGGAATAGTATCATATGGATTATAGATTCTTTTAATATTGATTTCCATTTATTATACCATCAAAGGAAACCAAGTTCGCAAAGTATTATATACAACCTTTCTCAAAGTATGATGCAAGTTTTAAATACATTAGGAGATACTAAAAAAGTGATGGTATACTTAGGTGATGTGGCTACTAGATGTTTGGTGAGATTTTTAAAGATAGAAAAAAATATCACTTTCAGTTTTTGTTATATACTACTCAAGGGCTATAGTTGAATAAATAAAAAAAATCCACAAACTAAATATATTAAATTTACTAAGACATATATCATATTTTTTATTATTATTTCCTTGCAAAAAATATGAGGCATTTGGGGGAAATTTATATGGTTAAAAATCTATCACTCCAATGAAAAGTGTTTCAACATACAAAATTCTAGTAAAATTATCTAATATTGCATAAAACATAATCAACAGACTAAATAAAATGTCTCACACAAATCAAATATAGTTCTTTAAAATCTACATAGATTTAAACAAGATGTTTTTGTATTGCATAATATATAATACAAAAACTTCATAAAATATCTTACTCCAATCACAAAGTATTTCTATAGTGCCCCTACTAGCTTCATTGTGTGTGAGGTGTGGTGAAAAGATAATAATTTTAGTTATTTTTAATAGAACGCATTTAAATAAATTTAATAGGTTATGGTTAATTTTTCATTTGTAATGAGCTTAGTTTATGAAAAATGAAATAAAAGAAAGATAATAATTTCATAAATAAAATAACTATTTTCACAACATAAGGGCATGCTACTTGCACAAAACTATCACAAGGAATTGAAACAAACGAAGGTACGAATGCATTTAGATTGTATGGATTAAATTAATACACCATCTGTATTGATAAGAAAGGTCTAAACTTGCACGTTTTTGTTTCCATCAATGTATGGTCGAATGTGGCACTAGTGACTTTCCTAGTCCATTCACTTACTCAGTACAAATTCCAAGATGATAGGGATTTTAGGGCAGGATCCATCCTTATCATTCACCTGCAGGAGATGAAGTTAAAGGTTGATGAGAAAATACAACTCATTGACAAAGTAGTACATGACAACAATTGTCTGAAAGCAGTGGAAGCCATCGGTAGAGCCTGCCATGAAGTGGAGTGCTTTCACGTAGGTGAATCTCATCACTTACATTACCATTTTATCCGTTTAGAGTTTATTTATAGAAATTTGAACTTCATTTCACCGGAGGTTTCAAACTAATTAACACAAATGCTACAACAATACTTACTTTATTCAATCTTCATAAAATGATTAGAAATCTACAAATTTTGAATGTTATAGCATTCATCAAATTTTAATCATGATTATATGATTTGATCAATTAATAAAATTTGACATAATGAATGAATTAGCTAAACACTTTAGAAACTTGTTATGTAACATCATGCAAATTATAAATCTAAGAATTAACATGCAAATTCTATGTGTAATTTTTTTATTTTTATCCTCTTGTAAAATTGTAGTTCTTCTCATGCAAACGGGAAGAAAATACTTTGTTTCATTCTAACACTTCCCCTTAGTTTCAACTACTAATTGCATGAACACCAAACCAATTATGACTATGATCTTCAAATCTTCTCTCAAAAGCATGTGTGGTTGACTTCATTTCTCCTTTCGACTTTTGTGGGCTTCTCTCCTACACGGTGCCTATTATCATGTGGTGAACTAGTTTTGAACTTCGATTTACTTGGTTATGACTCCTTTAGGGGTCCATGCTTTCTCTCCTCCTACAAAGGTCTTCAATTTCTTTTGAAAAAACACTATGACCTTTTCTAAGGATAGGATCTAACTTACTCATACAGCTTCACATTGGTATCTTAAACTAATTTCTAGCAAACAATGATCTTCGATCTCATTGACCTCCTTTATTTTAGAAAAATGATTTCCTAATCTCATTGGCCTTCTTTCTTATGGAACAACTATTTCTTCGCTGTTAAGGAAAGTAAGATTGTCTATGAAAAAGGAAAAGATTTTTCTAGATTTTTCACAAGGAAAAGGCAGATATTTTCTAGATTCTACCATAAAGCTATTTTTATAAAAAGAACATTCCAGCCTTTTAGAACTATAAATATAGAATTATCTAGAAAGTTGGAAGCTTCTAGGCTTCAAATTATTTGTATCTATATATGTGTGTGATTGTACAAAGTTGTTGTACATGATATTTTGGTTATCATATAATTCAAGTTAGATAAATATAATATTTTCTGAATTTTATTAAGTTTTTCCCTATTTATTATTGTTGTTATATTTTTATTGTTTTTTTTTGGTCTATTCTTATATGGTATCAGAGCAAGCAAGAGGTATTATTAGAAAAGGAGTTGTGGAAATGCAAATTGGAGTATCCAAGAGGTATTATTGGTAAAACTTTGAGCCCCAATCTGAATAGAAGATTTGTTGATATTGATAATCAAATAGAGTTGTCGAAGAATTTAGAAAAAGATTATAAAGATGTTGATATTGCTAGCATGTTTAGTATAGAAGAAAATTTGATGAACTTAGCTCCATCTGATTTTGAAAAAATGATTGATTAATTCAATGAAGTTACATTTTTAGATGCTCAGTTGAAAAAAATAGGTGTTGAATATGCAAAAAAAAGATTTTCAATTGATTGCAATGGTTGAAAGTAAGCTTCCCTAGCCATGCAAGGTATTTAAGGAATCAAAGAAAAGAGTTCTTCAACTAAATCCCAATACCCCCAACAAACTTTTGATCAATTTTGCAAGTCTATTTTAGATGAAGAAGTTCAGCTTATTAAAGAAGGATATATTAAGAATAATCATGCATATGCAGCTAAAAGTAATTTTTTTAGAAATGATGGAAAAAATAATTGGAAAGGAAATAATAAATTTTGAAATAATGAAGGTTCTAACCATTTTTCTAGAAATGATGGTGCAGAAAAGCAAGTTGGAAGAAAACACATTATTTGTAGGTATTGTGGAGGTGAGAATCACATGGTGAAATTTTATTTGAAGAAGAGGGACAATGAAAGGAAACAATACAAGCCCAAGAAAGAAAGGTTTAAGGATGGAAAAAAGGATAAACATAGCTTCGTAGCCATCTCCCTAAAAAGGCAAAAGAAATCAAATGAGGAGGTGATTGCTACACCCGAGAGTAATTCTAGTGTTAAGGGGAGATACTTTGCTTCAAATTCTAATAAAGAATGGATTTTAGAATCAGGGGCATCATCTCAGATGACTGGAGATAGATCATTGTTTATTGATTTTTATGAATGAAAGAATTCAAATCAAGAAATTACTATTGGAAATAAAATAAAACTTTCTATTTTAGGAGCATGGATTGTTAATGTATCAAATGGGTATTTGAAAAATCTTTTACTGGTTGAAATATTAGGGGTGAATCTTATTTCAATATATAAAATAATTCAATCTGTATATGAGTTTGTTGTCACTATTGATCAAGTTATTGTTAGAGATTAAAAAGAACTAAGCAATATAATTGATATTGGTAGAGTTGATCATGAAGAGAGTTTATTTAAATTTGTGGGGTTTTTTGATGATGAATACACACTCTCTCATGCTTTCATTACTCAGATTGATTATATGTCAAAACTTTGGCATGCTAGACTTGGACACATAAATTATAGAAAATTACAAGACATGATTAAAATGGATATGGTTAGAGGATTAGCAAAAAATTTAGCTTCTGAAGGTGTTTTTGAAGGATGTGTGTTAGGAAAACATCATCGAGATCTATTTGATTCAGGTAAAGCATGGAGAGGTAATCATTCATTGCAACTCATTCATAGTGATTTATGTGAACCAAGTTATCCTTCACTTTTAGATGGCAGGTACCTTCTCACTTTTATTGATGATTATAGTAGGAGAGTATGGGTTTACTTTCTTGAAAGGAAAAATGAAGTATTTGAAGTTTTTCAAAAGTTTAAGGCATTAGTTAAAAATCAAGGTGGGAAAAGAATTAAATGCCTAAGGATGAATAATGGAGGTGAATATTGCAACTATGCATTTGAGTCATTTTGTAAAAATTATGGTATTAAGATGCAAAGAATGGTTCCTTATACTCTCCTCAACAAAACGGGGTGGTTGAACGAATGAATGGAACTCTTTTAGAAATGGCTCATTGTATGTTGCATTTTAAAAGGTTGCATAATAAATTTTGGGGGTTTGGCTGTTTCTTGTGCTGCACATATTGTAAATAGAATCCCCACCAAAGCTCTCACAAATATCACCCCTGAAAATGCATGGAGTGGTAGGAAACCTCACATTGGGTATTATAAAGTATTTGAGTGTATTGCTTGGGCACACATTCTTGATGAAAAGAGGCACAAGTTAGAACCAAAAAGTAATAAGTGTTTGTTTATGGGTTATAGTGAAGAATCAAAGGCTTACAGGTTATATGATTTGACAACAAAAAAAGTCTTTGTTAGTAGAGATGTAAAGTTTGATGAGCATTCACAACTTACTGCCACTTCCTCTCACTCTACAACAATAAATTACTCTCATATTTCTAATAGTTTAGAAATAAATGGAGACTACATTGATGAGGATGAGGTGTGCACTACTAATACTATTGAAAATGAAACAAATAATGCTTGTAAGCAGCCATTTTCTGCAGGTAGTGATGATGAAGAAGATAATTTTTCAGCTAGACAAAAGATAAGATTAATGACCCCAACTCGTATGAGGAAGCTAGAGGGAAGAAAGAATGGGAGCAAGCTATGAAAGAAGAATATGATGCTTTGGTTAAAAGTACAACTTGTGAACTTGTTCCACTTCCCAAAGGTAAGAATGTGATTGGTTTCAAATGGGTTTATAAAACAAAATTTAAATTAGATGGTGCTATAGAAAAATTTAAAGCTAGATTGGTTGCTAAGGGATTCAATCAAAAAGAAGGTGTTGATTATGAAGAAACATTCACTCCTATCATTAAAATGAATACAGTTAGAATTATTCTTTCTTTGGATGCAAGTCTTGGGTGGCATGTTCATCAAATGGATGTCAAAAATGCTTTCTTAAATGGAGATTTATATGAAGAAATATATATGGATCAACCACCAAGTTTTGTAGATCAACAACATCCTAATCTTGTTTGTAGATTAAAGAAGTCACTTTATGGACTTAAACAAGCACCAAGAGCATGGAATGAGAAGATTGACATGTATTTTCAGCTTTATGGATTTAAAAAATGTAAATCAGATCCAAATTTTTATGTGAAGATAATGCAAAATGAAATTATTCTTTTCGCAGTTTATGTGGATGATTTACTCATAGCTGGACAAAATATTTGTATAATTAATTATTTAAAATAAGATCTTAAAGGGGCATTTCATATGAGTGATTTGGGTGAACTAAATTATTTTCTTGGCTTGCAAATTAGTAGGCTTCATGATGGGTTGTTTATTTCTCAAACAAAATATGCTTTGGATCTTTTAGAAAAATTTAAAATGCTTGAATGCAAGCCAACCGTTACTCCTTTCCAATCTGGAGTTAAGCTTACTAAGGAATGTAACTCCAAGAAGTTGGATGCTACTTTATATAGATATCTTGTTGGTAGCTTGGTTTATCTAACACATTCTAGACCAAACATTTGTTTTGTAGTCAATATGGTATCTAGATTTATGCAAGAACCAAAAGAAAGTCATTGGGGTGCTACCACAAGGATTTTACAATACATTTGTGGAACCATTTACTATGGCATACATTATAGTTACAAGTCCTCAGTTTCTTTGATTGGCTTTACAGATTCAGACTGGGGAGGTGATATAGATGATAGGAAATCTAATGGTGGTTATATTTTTCAGCTTGGGTCAAGTCCTATTACATGGAGCAGCAAAAAACAAACAATTGCATCATTATCTTCATGTGAAGTAGAATATATAGCACCAAAAGAAGCAGGAAAGGAAGCAGTTTGGGTTCAAAATCTTCTATTTGAGCTTGGTTTTCCTAAAAATTTAGCTAGTACAATCTATTGTGACAATTGAAGTACCATACAGGTTGCCAAAAATCTATTTTTTCATTCTAAAACAAAGCATATTGACATTGATGTTCACTACATTTGAGATCTTGTTCAAGTGTGCATTGTCAATCTTCAATTTTTTCCATGTGAAGAATAAATAGTCGATATATTCACTAAGAGTATGACTGAAGCCAAATTCTTAAAATTAAGAGGAATGCTTGGTATGATAGAGGTGAAAATTAAGGGGGGATAGTAGTATAATGTTCCCCTCTTCTTTGTATTTCTCCTCTTCATTGTATTCTCTTTGTATTATTCTAGCCAATCTTAAGGGGACATGTTAAGGAAAGTAAGATTGTCGACAAAAAAGGAAAAGATTTTTCTAGAGTTTTTACAAGGAAAAGACAGATTCTTTTTAGAGGTTTCTATAAACTATATTCTTCCATAAAGCTATTTTTAGAAAAAGAACATTCCAACCTTTTAGAATTAAAAATATAGAATTATCTAGAAAGTTGGAAGCTTCTAGGCTTCAATTTTTTTATCTATATATGTGTGATTGTGCAAAGCTGTTGTACATGATATTTTGGTTGAAATATAATTCAAGTTAGATAAATATAATATTTTTTGAGATTTATTAAGTTTTTCCCTATTTATTATTGCTATTATGTTTTTTTTTGTTTTTTGGGCATGTTCTTATATTGGTTGGAATACAAACTCCTCTTTCAAACTTGCAACCCAATATGCAATCTAACTTATTTAGTAGTGATTCTTAAGTATTTATTAGTCGTGGCTTCTACAAGATCAACAATCTTCTATTTCACTCTCTAATTATCTACAAAGATTGTGGCCTCTTGCCTTGTTTTCTTCACAATTCTACGGATTCTCCTTTGGTCTTTGAAATAAAACTTCAAAGCATCTATAGCAAATTATGTTGATCGAGCAACCTAAAAAACAAAAAAAAAATCTCGTAAAAACTAGTTACATGGAGAAGGCAGACCAAAAACATAATGAAAACTATGGGTTTTATAAACTAAATCCATCTCCTCCTTTTCTGTCTTGCAGGTGAATTCCTCTTGTGTAGATCACCCAACATCTTTCTTCGTCTATGATCATAATTTTTGATTGGGGTGGCTTTCTTGTTTGACTAGGAAAATTTAAACTTCCTTTCATGACTTTTAAAATGTGAACACAAATTTCCCTTAGAGTGGCAATGGGCTTGCATGATTTCTTCTTTTAACTAAAACAGTTATTGGTTGTATATTCCTTCCTAATCAATGACCTCACCTAGATTATACAACAATAATTATGCCCTTAACATTACTATAGATTGTAGACACATAAAAATTTCCTCTACTAATATTAAAAGTTTTATCAATATGTGGATCCATTATTAGTACCATTATCCATTCTATGTATAATTCATCTAATATTCATATTCCATGCATAACCATTTTATAAATATTTATCCATCTCATTAAATCATTTATAAAACTATAATAATTAAAATATTATTTATCCATATTCCTAAACTCCATTTGCATAATCATTTTCACTAAATTCATTTACACACTAATTTATCCCTTTTCATTTATTTATTTATATGATTATTAAAATATCCATACATTTTTACATTTGTATATTTCATTAAAATACATTTGCATATTTCATTAAAATCCATTTTCATATTCATAAATCCATTCATATATTTATCCATTTCCTTTATTTACCATTTTGCATGCATTTCTCCAATTCTCTCTTTTATCCCACATTCACTCTAATATTGGATCCACCCTAAGGAGATCTATTTAAACCTTACCCTCTCTCATTTTTTGATCATCCAACATCTAATCATCGTGCATTTAGCTAATCCATTGCATCTAGTATATATTTCATCATAGTTTATTTGCATGTTAGCATTCTATTTTATCATGTTTTCTTCTGCTATTTCATATCATTCATATTCAATCTTTTAATCTACATTCACCATAGCCTCTTGTGCACAGTGCTTTGAGAGAAAATTTATTCAACAACACAAGATCTTGGATGATAGGAGGGAAATGGGGACATAAATCCTTTTGCACATATGTGTTTAGTTAGTTTATTTTGTTTGCATGTGTATGTAGGTGCAAGTACTCCATTGTTTGATGTTGGAACAAATTTGAATCTTCAGATTTAGACTCCCATTTCCTTCATCAACAAAATGGTGAACTTGACATGAACTTTTTGGCTGTTAGATTATCTTGCATGAATGACACTGCTATAAGAATAACGCTGCCAAATGATATATATTTGCATTAATTAATGTATATGTTTTGATCTTGCATGAATACATTAGTGCTTTCATCAAAAATATAGGGACCACTATCGAAGGCTCAAATTTTCTAATTCAATAAATGATTATGAATATTGTTTGTTTGCATGAATGTTGTGTTCCTACATGATTCACCACTATGCATTTATATTCATTTGTGTGATCTTATCGGGGGTGGCTCATAATAGTTGTCAGAAATCTCAAGATTCTTATTAGATTTCATCCATTATGGATTTTCATGTTGCGATTGATATAGTCTTGAGACAATATTCTAAGATCAACATGATGGGACCTTCAAAATTTCCAAATTTGAATTGCCCATGATGAAAAATTTGCTTTGCACACTCATAAATGCACCTAAAAAATCTGCCCCAGTGACCCACTTTGGAGGGTCGTAATTTGTAGCCCATTTTCTTTCATGCCATATCCCTTGGTGACTATATTCATTTTTCATATGTGTGTAAACAATTATTTTGTTTTGCCCCTCACAATGCTTTGCTCCTCCTAGGGTTTTTAACCTAAAAGGAGAAAGGGGATTGGATGGGGTTCCATAATGCAAGGGTTTACATTAAAAGTCTATGTAAATGAGTTGTATTATTCCTAATTAAGATGTTCTAATGCTTTGATCTGAAAATGAGATGACTTTATGATACAAAACCCTAAAAATTATGAAGTGCTGGAAAACACATTATGATGTGCAAAGAGATAAAACAAATGCAATACACGATAAAACAGAAATGCAAGACAAAATCCATTTACCTAGAAACTGAAGAGGATTTGACTAGAGATGGAAAAAGCTTCTAAGATCCTAGAAATTCTAATTTTTAAGCCTGGTGGGACTAAGTCGCCTAGTGGGGTGTTTTACTCCAAATTCAGGGAAACTACCTAGAAACCTGTTTCAACCAAATGGGTATCCAGATCTACAAAAATCATTAAAATTTAGGTCTAGTAGGACTAAGTCGCCCAAGGTGGCAACTTAGTCCACTTCAGAATCTCTGAAAAATTCATAAGTGGAAACAGATACCTAGGTCTGCACTTCGGTTTCCTACAAGTGTCCGCTTGTAAAAATCTTCTTTTCAGACCAAAAGGTGAATTTTAGTTGATATTTCAGCTTGGAAAACAAGGAGATGTCTTCAACAATTCTTCAAACAAATATTCAATAATCTTCAAACCCTTAAAGTTCCTAAATCTGCAAACAAACAAGACAAGAAGGAGAAATGTTGGATGTTAGGGCATGGGGGTTTTCTTTTTTCAAACCCCTTTTAGGTAATTAAACTAAAATGAAGAAAATATGTAATGAAGCATGAAACAATTGAGTTATTACATTGCCACGATGTAGGATCTTGATTTTCTGCAACAAAACATGAAGAAGTTCCCCCTTGAATGTCCTTGGAAGTTATCTTGATGACTTGCAATGATAAAACCCTAGCTTGCTTGACTTGAGAATATCATGAGTGATGAATGATAAAGAGTTATGACTTAAGATGAGTTAGGAGAGTGAAAAATGAGCAGAAAAGCCCTTATTTATACACAATGATATCTAAATTCCCAAAAATACCTCTTCAAAGCCCGACCTTAGGTCTTAAAGAATAAAAAACTGAAAGAAATTTGAATATATTTTGATTGATCTATAATTAGAGGTTTAAAAATTCAAATGTATTTAATCTTAATTACATTTATTCTCAATCAAATAGAATTGTGTGACTGTGTTGTTTAACCGTTGAAATTACAGACTAAGTTCACTTTTACATAAATTAAGGAAATTGACTAATTATTATAATGTTGTAATCAGAAATCAACATAAGGAATTAAAACTAAAAGAATGAAAGATAGGAGAGAGAAGAATGAAATGACAGAAGAGAGAGAGGAACACGAGCTTGATAATGAAGTTTTTCCAATCAAGACTACATCTTCGGGTCCGTTTCTCAAGGTAGACCGCTTTATTAATATCACCAAGCAATGAAAATTCCTTGTTACAATATCCAAGCTCCACCTGCATAAGAATTTCTCACAGTCTCTCTCTCCTTTACAATTTTTGGTGTGATAATAAACACCTTGTAATCTCTCTCTTAGAAAATTCAAATTCTTCACCGAAAGAATTCTCTCTCCTCAAACTCTCACAATTCTAATAATTTTCCCCATAGTACAATTATTCTCTCCAAGAGAATTTTCCAATAATTTATAATCTGCCCCTTCAAAGCTAAAATTCGCCCTTTTTATACATAATTTTTTCCAAATATGGCTTAAAACCAAATGATTTAAAAAATCCATGCAATCTTCCATTACAAGTAATAATCTTCCATAATCTTGCTAATTTACACATAAAAATATTTCAAAATATTCATAAACCTCCTTTAAATCATAAAAATCTTTAAGAAATTATTTTAAGCCCCTTAAGATATTATAAATAGTTGAAAGGTGGTTAAAGGGGTTAATTTGTTGAAATATAAGTTTACGAGCTTTATTTCTCTCCTTGTTTTATGGGCAAGGCAAGAGGATTTTAAGGAATAAAATCCCACCAATTCCTCTTCATTTTTTTTTAAATGTTTAAACCATATGGTTTTTTATTTAACAAATATGGTTTAATCCATATTTTTTCCCACTTATTTTGTCCATGTTAGTTCCAACTCACTAGTCCTACCATGTCATCTACCATGTGTCTTGCCAAGTGTCAAGTTTTGGTGATGGCATGTAACCACTTTGACCGCAACTTTGACTAGTCATAACTTCCACATACGAACTCGGATTTGGTCCATTCAAAATGTGTCAGAAAGCTCTTAATGAGATCTAAATGATTTAACTTGTATAGAAATTTTCAATGATCATTAATTTTTCTAGTTGACCAGCTTTGACCTGATGTTGACCAAACTTTGACCAAGCATATCTCGAGCGTACGATCTCCTTTTGACGTGATTCAAGTTATGTTGGGACCGTGTAGTTGAGCCCTATGTGATGGAGCTGGTTCCATATGATTATGAGAATATGAATTTTAAGGTCTTTTGGATCCTCCTGGATCATTGATTTTTGAGCCAAATGGGACTAAGTCACCCAAGGTGGTGACTTAGTCCACTTGGGAAACTTTGAGTGGATGTCGGAGATTAAGATGTATTAAATGTTGTTTATCAGGGTCCACTTCAACAAGACACTTAATTAAGGCCTGTATGTGCATAAAGGGGCCATTTAAAGCATAAGAAAGGTGCAAATATTGATGACAAGCCTAGGAAAGTGTGAAATTTTGTTACAAGACTTTACAACACTTTGAAATAGGTCTTGGTAAGGTTATTTAGGTGAATTATAACATTATGGTCCTAGAAAAGTGTGATGATGTGTTACAACATCTTACAACACTCTTTCAAGACATCAATAAATGTATTTTATTCAATTTGCAAGGGCCATGTGAACATGTATGTTTGATTTTAGCTTCATGTGATAAGTTTTGGCAGGGTTTTGAATCGACAAGCTAGAGGGTTATGGGCCTGCTTTATTGTTTGCATACTCTCATGCTTACAAAGTGGCCTCTTATTCAGACTAATATTTCACAACTGGGTGATCATCATGGAAAATGGATTGGTGCTCTGCATTCCCCTCATATTCATATTCCTTGGTCCAGTTTCACAGCCACATGATCAATTTGATAGTTTTATCTAGTCAAAAGCAAATGTAGTTTGTTCTGTTTTTACATCTGCATTTCCAAAATGTTTCGAGGTCAACTTTGACCCTCAATATCTTGTGAAGAATGTGGATTGAAGGAAATCCCTCTTACATACATACTCAATGGACCTAAATGATTTAGTGTTTCTAGTGGTAGTTACCCAGGAGAAAATTTGGTAATTTTTCATTATGGTGACTTGGTGAGCCCTAATTGATTTTTGATAGGTGCATTGCCAAAAAGTTTGAATGAGCCACTTTGGACATTAATATCTTGCACCTCAAGATGATTTTTTCCAAGGTGTTTGTTGCAATTAATTTTAAGTTCAAATGGTAACATTCATGCTCAGTTTCAGGCCCCCAAGATGAGTTCTGATGGGTTATTTAATTATCTTCTGACTGTGACCAGGTCTAAATTGGTGTTCAGGAAAGTTTTAAATTTTGCAATTGTAAGGGAAACCCATTGATCATTTTGGTCCAAAGCATCTCCAGCTCCATTATTGTCAAAATTGGAGATCATATGATGCATTTTTTAAATGCATTTCAAATGTGGCAAGTGCATCCGGTAAGCCAGTTTACAGAGGATGACCTAGAAATATTTCAGTGATGCAAGTTTTGAGGAAATGGGTTTTATCTAAATAAATGATAATGTACCTCCACAAATTTTTCCACCTCCAAGTGTCTTGATTTGCCCGCAATGAATTTTCCCTATTTGGGCCATCGTCAAAATTAAATTTTCACTCACTTCCTAAAGTTTAAAATGTAAATATTTAAAAAAATTGCATTTTTTTAAATATTTGCATGCATAAATTTCACGTGATGTGGGAATTTTAGGGAAAAGTTAAATGTATCAAAACTTTATTAAAGTTTTATAAAGTTTCAACTTTATACTACCTTCCCGCCAGCCCCTGTTGAGTGAATGCTCACCACAACATTTTCATTCGGGAAAGTGAGGAGAATGTTGGGAGGATATTGCAGTAAAGAATGGAGTGTTTCCTTCACCATGGAGGTGACTGATGGATTTTGGGCAGATTCAGGCAGATAGTATTGCAAAGTGATTGTTGATCACGTTTTTGTGCTTCTAAGCATCTTTTGGGGGTCCATTTGAGCGCCAATTCGTTATTCTATGCTTTAAATTTATCCCCTAACCTATCCTATTTCCTAGGTAGAGGTTTTAAGTGTGTTTGTGATGGATTTTGAGTGCCATCATTGCCAAAAACGCCATCTCATTTTGAAAAATGACTCAGTGATATCACCATTTCTGAATAGCTTGCATTGGTAGCGAAAATGTATCAAAATTGTCAGGAGACATTCTATTTTGGTACGAAGACCCAAATTTTATTATATATGGCTCAAACACATCATAAGGAAGGCTCTGCTAGCCTGTGACTACTGCCGTCAACAAAAGCTTGTAGGGAAGTGAGGATTGGTGAAGGTAGGAATTAAAATATTTAATGGCCATTTTGAAGTTTATTTTATGAGTGCTAAAGCTTTATTTTAAAGCTTTATAATATGTTTCCCGTGAGCCCATGTGCTTTTTTGTTGTTGTCATCAGAGAGAAACGAGAGAGCAGGGATTGGTAGGATGGCTCATAATGGGCCCCATTTGCATATGATGCTTTCAAAAATTATGATTAAAAATGCATTATATTTCTTTAAGTTTTTGGATTTTACTTTTAGTGTGAATTTGTGAATTAGGATAAAATTTATTTGCTACAATTTTTGCTCAGTCTAGTAAGACTCAGCTTTCTTCTTACATCATTTGGTATCAAAGTGGGGGATCTTGAGAGTGGAGAGGATCCACTAAGACTTGTGGGAGAATGAAATAGCTATGGAGAGTTTGTGAGGATTGTTGTAGGTAGAGAATCCCTGAGCAATCGAGAGTTAGGGGGTGCTAAAGAATTTATTTTGCAGATTGAGAGTGTGATGGCAGATTGTAGAGTATGAGGCAAGAATTGTGGAAGATTGCACTAGTTGAGATGGGCAGTCATAAGGAAGAATCCTATGATTTGAGAAGCGTGGAGATGGTACAAAGAAAATAATACATGGAGGATGATTGAAAATATAAACAAGCAATTAGATAAAATAGAAAAAAAATTGGAGGCACAACTAAGTGAACAAAAGACATGAGGAAAGAAGATGAGGATGGAATGAACAAAAAAGAGCTCGTAGTAGAGGTAGTCAAAGAGGAGAAAAATGAAGATGTCGTGATAGAATGCAAAGAGATTACAAAAAATCCTGATGAGGAAGAGGATGAATTGTTGTTGCAAATTCTGGTAGTAGAGAATGATGGTTGGAAAATATTGCAAAGATTCAAAGCGAGAAGTCAAGCATCATAGTGAAGAAAGTAGAAGTTACTAATGCAACTGATGGTGAATTTACAACAACAAATGGAGGGGAGAATGTTGTTGTATTTTGTGATGATGATTTAGTATTTCTATTTGAGGTATTCAATGTCGAAGAGTGTGGAGAAGAACCTATGGAAATATTCAATTTCTATAAGGTGTTTGATGAAGATTTGTATACAATAGATTGTGATATGAGTGACATGAGAGTTTGGTGGAGGAGTTTGGTTACTAGTGGGTTAGATCTCGTGAAGGAGAGGAGAAGAGAAATAATTTGGTTGAGAAGGATGACACATGGTGGATTTGAATCAACAAGAAGAGAGAAGTGTGGTGAATGGAGTTGTGGGAGGAAGATGACAGTTATTCCAACATGGTGTTGGAAGAGGAGGAAAAATGATTCATCTTGTGCACTTAACCCAACAATGGAGTTCGTTGTAGGTTGCATTCAACCTAGAAAAGTAGTTCAACTACTCAAACTCCACCATTGTGACCCTATTCTTACAATATTTCTACCCAGTGTGTCTAATGCAAGAGAGTTTGGGTACATGCATAATCAACATTAACAAAAACAATTGTTTACTTGTTGTTTGAGTTTGTAGTTTTAGTTTTTGGTTTTATTTTAAATAAAAATAAATCATTTCCAGTCCATTTTAAAAATTGAAGAATAATAACAATAGCATATGTAAAATTAATTTTCATACTTACAAGGCTATTTATAGTTGGGAAACTTTAGTATATGATTTTTATTTTATTTTAATTGTAGACCTTTGGACAAGCTACAATGAGAAGTTTAAGAGGTATAGTCAAACAAGAAACCATATGCCTAGGAGAGGAAATGACATGGGGAATGGTAGGAGAAAAATAAATATGGTGTGGGAAAATCCATTGAGTAGAGGTAGGCACCCAAACAAAAAAAATTGAAGTGTTGTTCTTGTTGTAGAAATTTGTGTGTGCAAGGAGAAAGTAAAGAAGTGGGGCATTGAACATAAAAATCAAAAAAATGTTGTAGTTGAAATTATTATTTTTGTTTCTATTCAAATAGGATAGAATGAAGTATGGAGTGGGTTTCGGCTAGCAACTATGAATAAATTTCAATGCCTATGTTCGTATAAAGTGAGAATCAGACAATGAATATTTTGATTGTAAGATAAATCTGTAATTTTGTGTTAAGAAATTTATTTGAATAGAGCAATAAAATTAAATTCTATAATGTTACTAATTTGCATATGATGCTTGGAAATTTTTGATTGAAAATATATTATATTTCTTTAAGTTTGTGGATTTTACTCTGAGTGTGAATTTGTGAATTGGAAAATTAGTTCTTTGATGATATTTTTGCTTAGTCTAGTAAGACTCAACTTCTTTCTTACATCAACTATATATTAACACATTTTTTGAAAAAAAAAATGTGTTATGTTGCTAACTAATGTTTGTAGTCAAACTTCTCCTTTGCCATTTGTATATCTTTATGAAAAAATTTACATGATGAATTATGATAGGCATTCCATCATAAGGTCTCCTCTTGCGACATTTGTTCGTAGGATAATAATATATATTTAAGAAATATTATAATATCTTAAATCATTGTTGTCTTTTCCATCATCTCTTCTTTAGTACACATGGGTTTATGGAGTTTGGAGTGTGATTATAAACTGTGTCATTGTTTCATAATATATCTCTAGTGTATATGTGCATAGCTTATATTTTGTTATGAATTTAATGTATTTTTCTCCTAGTAAAATAGGAATTATAGCCCAGTTAATAAGTTAAAAGTCTTATAAATGTATGATACACCACACACTTAGATTTAATAGTATGTTTCACTAGTATTTTTAGTATGTTAGTTTTTTATGCACTTCATGATTGAGTGATTCATACAAAGAACTATCTTTTCCAAGCCATAATAAATTTTGTATCTTTAAAAATATATTTTTGCATACCTACATACTAAAAATATGCAATGATGCATTTATTACCTTAATATAGGTTTTATGTGTAGTATGTTAGTGAAACAAATATTTTGGCTCCCAAAATCTCTAGCTCCTTCCTAGGGTTTTTCACCTAGAAGGAGAGGACAAGGAGAGGACAATGGACCAAAATGACTTTGTTAATAGTAGAAGAAATGGAAAAAGGAGTGTAGAATGTGTGTGAAGATGTGTCTAAATTCTGGAAACTTAATGGAAATGCAGACAAAAAAATGTAAACTAATCTAATGCAAGGTGATAGAAAACACAATGTTGATTGCAAGTATGAACTAGAAACTTAGGCAAATGAAAACAAAAATTGATGAGACTTGAAAGAATTTTCATCTTTACTTCTAATGATTTCCAAGCTTCCAAGAGTCCTAATTTTGTATACAAACAAGACAAGAGAGAGAAAAGTTGAATGTTAGGGCATGGAGATTTGCCTTAGTCAAACCCCTTTTTAGGTAATTAAACCAAAATGATCAAAATATGTAATGAAGCATGAAACAATGGAAATGTTACCTTGTCATGATGATTTGATCTTGAAATTCTACAACATAGCATGAAGATTCAGGTCTTGAATGCTTTAGAAAGCTAACGTGAAGACTTCTAATGAAGAAACCCTAGCTTACTTGCATTGGATGAGAAGATAGATGATGAATTAGTGATGAGAGATGTAAGAATGAGTTGTTAGATGTAAAATGAGGATAAAAACACTTATTTATAGACAATTGTGCCTTAGTACCCGATAATACCTCATCATAGGATGACATGTAGTGAAAATAATTCAAATTTCACTTGATTTCCCACTCAAAGGTCAAAATGGGGACAGATAGGACATTCACTACCCATGGTGAATGGGTCCCACGGGGGCCATATCGACATCTAATAAGCCAAGGAATTATGAAATAAGGTCTAAAATGCCATCTTATCAGGTGTTTGATCAATTAAAGCCTTGGGATGCACAATATGGGTCATTAGGGACCTATTGATGATGATGTAAATGTTAAATAGGGCTTGGGACAGATAAATCAATGTGAAAGTGTGATTAAATGCACTCTACAACACTAAAATTAGGTCCACATTGCCTAGGAATGCACACAAATCAAGGTGAATGTGCAAGACACATTACAATACTAGTTTATCATTAAGTTTACATTAAGAACCTTCTCGATTGATGTAATGATGTTATTGAAAACATTTTATAATGTTGAATTAGGGATAAATAGGTTAATTAAGTCTAGAAAAGCATGAAAGTATCTTACAAGACTTTACAACACCTTTACAAGACATCACTAAAAGCATGTTATTCAATTTATAAGGGTCTACGACCTTATGTGGATGCATAAAATGCCTCAAAACATTAGATTAAGCCCTTATTAAGTCCATTTTATCATGAATTAATCCCATGTCAAGGAAACGGTCCTTTTTTCTATGGAACAGTTAGTATTTTGTATAGTGATAAATTTTGAGCCCAAAGTGTAAATTGGATACTACCATAGTACTTTCTTGGTGAGGATACATCTAGGAAAAACCCTTAGTTTTATACAAATCTCAAAGTGAAGGAGATATTAATTATATATTCTAAATAATTATTTGTAAATCACTCACATTCTACTGATAAGATGATAAACCCTATTTAGGATGAAATTTTCCTAGACCTTAAGTGAATTGATTCCTCTAGGAATGTCAGAAGTGATTATTAGACCCAAAAATATTTGTGGCTCTATTGAACATAAATATATAATATACAATACAAGATCACATTATTGAAATTTCTGCAAGTTTAAAATAGACCATCATCTTATTAAATAAAATTATATTAAAGAACATCACCCTTGTCTTGATTAATAATACACTGCTCAAGTTATTTATGGTTGTTCAATGTTGTGGTTGTATACTATAAAATGTAAATGTGTTTAGAAACTATTAGATATTTTCATTTGAATAGTTTTCATTTGAGAACCTTTGTCTGATATTTTGGTTGCCTATCTGGTATTCTAGTCTGCACTTCTTTGTGGATGATAATCTTTGGTTGTAGTTTTGGGAAATCTCTATTGAATGTTAAAGGCATGCATGATTAGGTTATTTCGTGCTATGGTGTTCATACAACATACAAATTGATTGTTTCCTTGTTGCGTTGAAGATTATTCCTGGATGACTTGTTAAGTTAATTTTGATTTAATGTGAAAACTTATGTGTGACCTATTTCTTGTTCCAATCCAACATAATGAAATTTGCTAAAGATTGTTTTGTGTGTTTGGAAATTTTTGTGAACTATTGGAGGTGACAAAATAATGGATAAAGCATTTTGAAAATACTTTGTGGACTCAACCTAAATAGTTCCTATGATGGAGATTGTGTATATATATATGTATATGGTGAACAATTTAGATGAGGAAGAGTGAGTAAGTGTGAATGAGTGTGTGCAAGTATATGTAGTGAGTCTATAGGAAAGTGACAAAGGAAATAGTGAAGAGATAATGAATGAGAAGGTGCGAACAGAGAGGCAACAACTGTGAGGATATCTGGAACTGTATCAACACATCTTAGGTGCATCTTTCTAGTTCATTTTTGGGCTATAAATCCTTACTCAATTTTGTATAATTTTTTTGTAGGAAGTGAGATTCTTGTTAGACAGTGAGTCCTTTTGTAGGTAGTGAGCCTTTATACTTGGATAGTGAGTCCTTCTTTAGATAGTGAGCCTCCTTTTTAAAATACTATATAGTGTGAGTTAACCCTCACCATGGTTTTTCCCTTATTGGGTTTTCCACGTAAAAAATTGGTGTTCATTGTCTTGATTTACTTTTTGTTATCTATGTTTCATGCTCATATTTAATAACATAATATTTTGGTTGAAAATTTGATAAGTGATTAAGTTTTAAGTTTAAATTTGTGTGACAATTGATTCATGCCCCCCTCATCTCAGTTGTCCAGTGCCTATTTAACAATTGGTATCAGAGCTCTTCGTTCCTCTGGTAAAGTCTAACAGCTTGAGGGGGATCCTGAAGATGGAGATAATGAATGACAAAGGAGAACTCTAGACCACCCTTGAAGATCTTGATAAAGTGGAAAAAGAAAAAGATTTGAAAGAGAATCTTGATGAAGCAAATGAATATGTTCGGAAATTGAAGGAACAGTTGAAGAAATTTAAGGAAAGAAACACAGAAGTAAGTTAACAACTAAAACAAGAGATAATTAGACTGAAAGTGATAGCAGAAGAAAAGAAGAGGATTGAAGAATGTATGAATACAATGGTGTAGAAGAAGTCTGAAGAATGTTCTAGACTCGAGCAGGAGATAGTAAATTTGAGAGTGGAATTAGGGAAGGCTTAACTCTATGAAAATAATTTCAGATCTAGGTCTGGTAAACTTGAAGAACTGCTTGCAGGACAAAAACCATGTAAAGACAAAGGTGGCTTAGGAGTTGATACCGGTGAATGTTCTAAAGATATGAAGAAGAATCAAGGTAAGAGGAAGCAGAGAAATAATTTTGCAAGAAAACCTCTTGTGAAATAGCCCAATACACGAAGGTACCCCTCTTTTGATGGTATTTTCTTTTCTTGTAACAAATATGGTGATAGAGCAACTAATTACAAAAGTAGGATAAACCAGTTTTCTGGCTCTCTTTTTGGAAAATGTTTTGAATGTCGGAAGTTTGGGAATAAGGCTACAAAATGCAAATCTAAGGTAAGGTTGATTAGTCGGGTAATGAGAAATAGGTTTAATGAAGGCATAAGGAATAAAATCATTAATGGATATTGATATGCCTGCAATAAATTTAGACATAGAGCAAATATGTGTAGATCAAGGAATAATGGAGGACAATCTAATTAGAAAGTTGTGATCTATTATAACTACAATAAACTTGGACATGTATCTAAATTTTGTAAGAATAAGAAAGGAAAGAAATATGCTCTGAAAGGGAAGTGTGAACTGGTAAAGAAGATTGATAAAGAAGAGATGAAGCAAGAGATTGAGAAGACATAGAAGAAGAAAGAAGAAGAATAAGAAGGGAAATACGAGATTCTTGATGTGACTGTACCCTCATCCGAAACAGATGACTTATTCAAAATGTAGACATAGCACAGTCTTAGGGGGAGCATTATCAGAAGATCATAAAAAACCCTCGAATAATGGTTTTTCAGAAGCTGGCACATGGTCAGAATGTGAAGAATGCTTGTTTAGAGGTTCTAGAAGAAAAACTAGAGAAAAAATATGTTGGTACGAGTATTTTTGGACCGTTTGAAGGTTTCTTGTGCTAAGTGAAGTGTGTCTTTAGCAGCTTTTTGTGTTTTCCACATTTAATGTGCTTATGGAAAACTCAACAGTGGATAAGTAGAAATTTGTGATGCTTGTTGGTTAATTGTGCATCTAAAATCATCGAAAAGTGCTATGAAGATTTCTTGAGGCATGCTTGAAGTGTTTCTGAAGGAAATTTGAAGATTGACTTAGGTAATTTAGAAGCCCTCTCTCTATTTGCATAAGAAGAAAATTGAAGAAGTATCACTAAATTTCAAGAAAGCTAAGCAATGGACAGTGGCTTGTTTGGAAGATTACCTCTCTGAAGCTAAAAAAGGTCAAAGTAGAAGAATACGATCATAAGAAAATGAAAGGAATTGAACTAGGGTTGAGTGAAGTTGAATTACATAATATACAAACCCTAGGAATGCACTTATGGAGTGATTTTTTGTGGATTACAGATAAAGAGATTTTTTTTTCTTGTTGAATCATGTCAACAATGGAAGCAATGTTTTGGAAAAACCCTATTTGATCTTGAAGGAAGCAATTAAAGAAATCACTAGTTTATGCAGCATTGAGAACTCCCTCGTAAGAAAACTATGAAATATAAAGATGTGGTGGAGCTGGCTGGCATTGGTAGAGATCATAGAGTATTGTTGATTGATACACTTGTTGACTCGACCATTAGGTATGTTGCATATGGTATCTCATACAAAATTTATTTCAGAAATCATGAACTTAGCTCAACTTCGGCTATTGTCATACACATTTCCCACATGATGGTTAAGGAGAATAAACAATTTGATTTATGTAGATTGTTACTTGAGAATTTTCTTGAAAATATTTGAATGTCATTGGTGGAGAATTATCCATTTCATTTCGGATCTTTGCTAGTATGTCTAGTGTTTTACTTTCTTAATTCTCTACCTGGAAAATATAATGTGGTGTGGGAATCTGGCATCCCTATTAGAAAACAAATTTATAGGCATCTAGAATCTCTGGAAGATAATGAAAATATGTGCAAATCATATTTCTCATCCTTGCAAGCAAACACTTGCTCCACGGATAACTTTAAGAAACCCCCCCTCGATAAAGGTGTAAAATCCTGGTGAATCTTTCCTTTTCTTTGAAAAAAAAGATTAATTTTCTTGGCAAATCTAGGCACAATATTAAAAAAATATGTAAAATCTTAGCAAATCTAAATAAATAATTGGTAAAAATAATAATCATAGTGGCGAATCCTAGCGAATAATCGCTAAAAATATTAATTACAATGGGGAATCTCCCGTTTAAAAATTTGCATAGTTGGTCAGCGCAGTTCCCCCATATATTTTTTATTTTTTGTAATATTGAAGTAGGGGCCCAGTGGCAGCAGCCACTGGCGGGGTCAAGGGGGTAGAGCCCCCTTGTGGGGGTCAAGGGGGTAATGCCCCCTCACAAGGTCTGGGGATAGCGGCCTAGCGCGCTCCTCACCACCAAGCATAAATTCACTATCGAAATCACATTGGAGCACACATGGATTAAGTGTTTTTTAAAAATATCACTCTAAAATTAAGACTAAATGAAAAGTGAAATTTTTACTAGTGATTAGCTTTTCAATCACATGGTTGTAGGTTGATTTTGCGCCCTAATACGCATGTTCCTTTTAGAAGGATTATTGACTCTCAAAATTTGTTTTGGTCTGATTTTGCGCCCTAATACGCACGTACCTTTTAAAAGGCTCGTTGAGGCCCAAAAATTGTTTTGGTCCACATGATTAAACCTAATCTTGTGGACCAAAACAATTTTTTTGCCTCAACAAGCCTTTTAAAAGGCACGTGCGTATTAGGGCATGGAATCAACTTGCAGCCATCTGATTAAAACGATAATCGATGATTTCATGGCAATAAATTAAAGCCCTATTCAAGGCTAAAATATCCCTAATTTAATGAAATGGTAATTTATTATTGTGGCGATATTTCCCCGAAATTAATGGTAGTAATATAATATTACTGGTGAATTTAATTAATATTTGTAATTATAGTATAAAGTACTTGCAAATCGGTTCCAATGACGCATCATTTACATAGGCGAATTAATCAAGACAAAATTATTTTTTTGTAAAAAATTCGCGATTCTACCTCATTTTTAGCTTGTACTATTCACCTTTTTTGGAGTTCTCAATTTTAATTATTCACCAATTGGTGAAGATTCACCACTAAATTTTTCCCTGACTTGCTCCAGTATATCTACACTAAGTCAATTTGAAGTTGTCTCTTCATCTAGGAAAAGAGAATTAGAAGTTGTTATCAGTGATTCCCTTCTGAAATCAAAAAAGAGAGGAGATAGCTAGAGACATCATCGATATTTCAGATGAAAAGGAGAATGAGTCTCTAACCAGTACTGAATCCCCTAATCCTGATGATATCTAGTTTATGATAGTTGAAGGAAAAATGAAGAATATTGGTGAATTATGGGATGCTGCGTCGCCTATTGACAAACTAAAAATTAATGATGTGATGGTAAATTATCTACTTTAGAAAGGTATTGAAGTATTTTTTGTTTCTAATTTCTTGCCAGAAAACCTGATTGAGATTGTTGAAGAAAGTATGTTGCATGAAGGTTTGAAAGGATGTAATATGGGAATCTTGGTTGAAAGAAGATGTAAAAAAGGCTATGCAGAGATTGTCTAGATTGATTGTAGAAACTAAGAAGTGTGTTAAAGAAGTTTCAGATGTTTAAAAGTATTGTCTTCAGTGGCCTACTGTTGTAGACAACTTCAGAAGTAGTTAAAGATTTGATAAGTGATTAAGTTTTAAGTTTGTATTTGTGTGACAACTGATTCACCCCCCCCCTCTTAGTTCTCTTTCGCATGTTTAACATAATTTTCTATTTCTATTAGAATTTTATTTAATTCAAGGGAATTTGATTCTTTCATTTCCCCATATTTACTAGAGAATACCAAGCACATGACATCTACGCATGAGGATAAGTGGGAGGTTGTGTTAGCTTCTATTTCCAAAGTGGTTGTAGATTATGTGGTTCAATATTTTTGTTATTGAAGGGTGATCCCATAATAGCGGTTTACAATTTTTGGCCAAACTGGACACTGAAATTATTATTTTTAACTAAATCTTCACATTCGGGCACCTATAGCGGCTAAACTGTGAGGAATTTAAAGATGGTGCAAACTAGAGTCTCATCAAATTTTGTCTATAGATTCTAAAAATATTTTTTTCAAAATTTTTGGAATCAAATTTCA
>VDFB02373365.1:311784580-311827815 GCA_007258455.2 Sequoia sempervirens | reverse complement strand
AAATTAAATCATAATTTATATTTTTGGAAAGCTGAGAACCTCCTCTAAAAACCCTTTTTGTTTCATTAATTTTGGGTGAAAAAAAAGTCGTCAGCCACATACCCTACAAATATTGCCACTTTTTGGCATACCATGATCCTGCACATACCCGATCATAATTGTCCTTCCCTTGATATCTCTCCTTTTAGTGATGAAGGTATCTTGATGAAAGAAGGTACACTCATTGAGCATCATGATGGTATCTTTTTTCCTTCTCCACATTCCCCTAGGGAAGATATAATAGCAACACATGTGAATGCATTTTCTCCACTTTACCTAGTCTCCATTCATCTCCCCAAACCTCCCCTATTTGTGAAACTATTTTTATGAGCAATCATGGAAATCACATTAGTTGTGAGGAGCATATGTTGACATTCAATGATAAAATATTTAAGACCCATGACACTCCTCTTAATGATCCTTCCCCTACCTCTCCTTTTTTGGAAGATATTAGGGAAAAAAGCACTGAAGTCCTCAATGATCATGATAATCACATTTTTCCTTCTCCTAGTATCTCTCCTAGTTGTGATGAAGATACTTTGTTAGAAAACATAACCAATGAGAATCATGAGAATTTTAGTTTTCCCCTTTAACCTAAGGAAAAATTTATTGAGCAAACCAATTAAATCATTGATCCTATTCATACTTGTGATGAAACTACTTTGCAAAGTTCACCCTCTTACAAGCTCTCCTAGTATGGTAGACAATATGGAACAAGAAAATGTGACCTTAGAAACAACCAACAATCAAATACAATCTCCCTCTAATCTCTCCATTATCAATAATCAAAAACATTCACCCATTAATACCTCCCTTAGTGGGGATGAAGTTATTT
Source organism: Sequoia sempervirens (assembly GCA_007258455.2). Classification (NCBI taxonomy): domain Eukaryota; kingdom Viridiplantae; phylum Streptophyta; class Pinopsida; order Cupressales; family Cupressaceae; genus Sequoia; species Sequoia sempervirens. The sequence continues at coordinate 311,826,941 of VDFB02373365.1, read as the reverse complement.
TGGATGAACCAAACCTTAATTGTCATGAACATGTGGTTTGTTGTTCTCCTAGGAACTCTCCTTCTAGGGAGGACATTATGATCCAAGACAAAGATAATATCCCCTTCAAAGATAATGAAGAATCTCACTTGTTAAGGGATGTTAACAATATTCAACCTCACCTTACCCTTTACCCACCTTCACATCCACTTCATCCTTCCAATAAACCTCACCATACCCGTTACCCACCTTCACATAAACAGCAACCTCCAAATAAAGCTCAACTTATTCTTTACCCGCCTTCACATACCCTTCATCTCTTTACCTTTACCCAATCTTCCTAGCGCTCCTCATTACATCCCACAAACAAAGGAGTATGATATTATTGAACAATTAAAGAATTCTCCTGCAAAATTTTCCCTTTGGGATTTACTCCAAACCTCACCAAATTACAACAATATTCTTCAAACAATCTTAAAACAAATTGCACCTTCTCATGGTACAACTTTGAATGATGTGACAACTCTCATCCAAAAAAATAATCTTGATATTACTTTTCATCAACATGCTCACTCCCTCCTTTGGAGTTGTGAAAACAACATGATGCATTTATGATAATTGCTTAATTCCATCACACAGGTATCAAACGTACTCTCATAGATAATGGTTATGCCCTTAAAGTGTGTGGTGTGAGTCTCCTTGATCGATTACATGTTGATAGATCATAAATAACACCTGATTTTGTCTCTATTCAAGGATTTGATAATACAACAAAGCAACCGCTCGGTGTAATCACTTTACCTATTACGATTGGGGTGGTTACTTTGCAAACTCATATTCATGTCATTCCTTATGACCTTTCGTACAACCTTCTTCTAGGTAGACCATGGATTTTGGAGATGAATGCAGTGCCTTCAACCCTTTGTTGTATAATGAAGTATGTCTATAACAATAAAATTTATCAAGTTGAAGCTGATCCCAAGCCTGAAAGTTGCTTGCAGCTTGAAAAAGGAGCTACAAGTCCTCCGAAAACATTGATTCCAACATCCATTATAGATCCTCTAGAAATTGAATGCAACAATGAGGAATTTCCATCTAAATTATTTGGTGATGATTGGGGATCCTTAGAATTCACACCTTCATTTATGGGCAAATATATATTCACACAAAAGAAAGGTGAGACACAAGAACAATCAACCATCATGTCCACACAAATTTTGGATAACCTTTCAAAAGCATCCACCTCAACCACCTTAGACAATGTCACAAAATCCATAATAACCCTTGATGAGCACAACAATGAAAAACCCCCTGATTCCAAAGCATTGAAATAGCTTTATGAAAAAGGATATGACTTCATGAAACAATTTTGGTATAATGGAAATAGTTGTTGTGCTTGAGAACAAGGTATCTGCAGCCCTATAGAGCTTATCACACAACAAAAAACTCATGGTATTGGTTATTCTCTTTTAACTAAACTCTACATCAATACTATCGCACAAGCCTTTTCCAAAACTCTTTCTTATTCACATCAATAATCTTAGTTGTTGCTCCAAGTGCCATTTAATAGTTGTAGGATATTCAAATTCTCACTATTGCATATCTTGCATCCATTGCAAAGGGTAGCATGCCATCATACACTTTAGGCTCACCTTTGTCCTTCACTAAGTAGGGGGGAAAGTGTTAGATAGCCTTCTCCCTTGTATGTCACTTGTCGTTGTCTCTTTTGACTACTCGTTAACCTTTAATAAACATATAAGAGAAAGCTTGAGATGTGAATGACATATCTTAAGATTGACTCGCATGTGACATACAACCATTCTTTGATTTTCATCTTCCTTGACATGACGCATCCTAACTTCGAAACATATGACTTGGCATAGGGCTTTCCAAGTTGGCTCTCATGTCTAGTTTTCTTTTTGCTTTTTCTTTTCTTCTCTACTTTAAAGTAATTTCTCATAGAACGATGTGTAGAAATTCCATTAAACTGGGGGGCATACATTACCATAATTTATTTTCATTCTTGGTCCTTAGTGTAGCCTTGTCATTTAGGTGATGCTTTCGTCACTTTGTGGATGACATTGGGTGTAATGTCCTTCATAAGTGTGATCTTTCTTAGCATATTACATTCCTCTTGGTGGCTTGTTGCGACACACTACATCCCCTAGGTTGTGAATATACTATTCTTTTATCGGTCCTCTCTTGGAGAGATTAGACACAATGTTCCCTAAGTGACTGAACTTGATTTAACTTAGGAAGACTCCTTTGAACATACTTTACATTTACATGTTTTAATTTTTACATTTTTTGGATTTTACATTTTTGCATTTTGTATGGCCACCTTGCATAACACAACTTGCATGCTTGTGGTTCCATCCTATTTGTATACAAAGCTTTCATTGTCTTTCTCCTTGTGGTGCCTTGTTAAAGTTATCAGGCGGTATAACTTTAACATGGTTGAGCAGGAAGCCCACCTAGCGACATGAATTTTCCCCATAGCCACCTTTGTATTTGTGAGTGCATACCAACTAGCGTATGTATCTTACCTTTTTGGGATTTCTCACCCTATGGACAACTAGTTCCGTGGCCCCAGAGTGAGTATACCTTTGGCCTTTCTCACCCGGCGAATAATCAAGAAGTTATGTCGGCCCAGAGTGAGTACATCTGCCCCATCTTTCATTCTCTTCATTCTTGCCATTGGTTGATTTTGCATCTTGGGGGCTTGACTTAGGATCTTCAATCCTAGGGGATTACACAACCTCCTTAATCTTTGTCATTCTTTGTCATTTGCATCCATGCATGAGGATCTCTCTTGAATGTCTACTTTAGTGTGAGTTTGAAACAGGTTCATCCTCTCACTAAAGTGGGGGCTAAATGTTCCATAGAAAAAAGGACCCTTTGCTTGACATGGGATTAATTCATGATAAAATGGACTTAATAAGGTCTTAATCTAGTGTTGTGAGGCATTTTATGCATCCAAATTACGTCTTGGACCCTTATAAATTGAATAACATGCTTTTAATGATGCCTTGTAAACATGTTGTAAAGTCTTATAAGATACTTTCACGCGTTTCTAGACTTAATTAACCTATTTCTCCCTAATTCAACATTATAAAATGTGTTCAATAACATTATTAAATCAATCTAGAAGTTTCTTAATGTAAACTTAATGATAAACTAGTGTTGTAATGTTTCTTGCACATTCACCTTGATTCTTGTGCATTCATAAGCTATGTGGACCTAGTTTTAGTGTTGTAAAGTGTATTTAATCACACTTTCACATTGATTTATGTGTCCCAAGCCCTATTTACCATTTATATCATCATCAATAGGTCCCTAATGACTCATATTGTACATCCTGAGGGTTTAATTGATCAAACACCCTACAAGATGGCATTTTAGACCTTATTTCCTAATTCCTTGGCTTCTTAGGTGTCAGAATGGCCAGGGAAAAATTTAGTGGTGAATCTTCGCTAATTCGCAAATTCTAGGAATCAGTCAACTTGAAATTGGTGAATTTCTCACACCCACAAGGTATCCAAATCGCCCAGAATTTATGAAACATAGGTCCAATACATGTCGATTCGCCAATATGTTTTTTTATGAGGCATGTTTAAGCAACAAATTCACCATTGTCAAACTATGCGTTTCAAATGGAACGACTAATATTTTCACCTGAATCCCAGAAGCATTTAATAAAAAACACCTACATATTTTCCAATACTATTAAAATGATATTGTATTAGGACCCATTTCGCCAATTAAAATTAACAAATAGTTGCTTGTGAAGACTCATTTCGCCAATTAAAATTTATAATAGTTTCTTGTGAGGACCTATTTCGCAGATAACATTAAATAATAATTAAATTTTAGGACACAATTCACCTTGAAAATTACAATGTATTAGCCAAATTTTTAATATAACATTTAAAATTCCCACAGAATTTGCCAAATATGGAATCATGGATTGATATAAATACAATCGAAAGTGTCATTTATTCTTACACATTTTGTTTGGTTCTGAGGTTCTACTTCTCGATTCAAAAGTCAACGAAAGCCGAAAAAATAGACTTAAAGGTGAGTGATCATTGATCATTTCTTCATAGTGTTATTAGTTATAATAATAAGTTTTTTTATCTCTTTTCCATTCTTGCTTCAGTCTTAAAGATGATATTGAGTAGGGAATGGGATCTATATTATTATTTTATGTCCTTAAACAAGAAGACATTTTTTCCAATTTTTTATTCAAAGTGAGAGATGAATATGTTGATTGAATTAGAGATTAATATGTCGAGCGACTCTAGCAGCAACGGTAAGGCTCCTACCACTCCTCAAGGTGGTGAAACTACTCCTGTCGCTCCTCAGGGTGTTGAAAATACTCATGCCGCTCCTCAGGGTCAAGGTGGTGAAAATACTCCTGCCGCTCCTCAAGGTGTTGAAAATACTCTCGCCGCTCCTCTGGGTGGTGAAACTATTGCCGCTCCTCAAATTCAGGGTGGTGAAACTACTCCTGCCACTCCTTAGATTCAGGGTGGTGAAAATACTCCTTCCGCTCCTCAGGGTGTTGAAAATACTCCTGCCGCCCCTCATTGTGGTGAAGATCAAGAGATTCAGAAGCCATAAAAATGCCCAAAACTTAGACGTACCATACAATCTTACTTTGGAATTTCCAAAGCTTCTGATCGATCAGGTCAAGATGGACCTACATCATCAACTCTTCCACCAAATATTGGTAGCATTCAAAATACCTTAGTGCCAATGAAAGGTCAAGTTGAGATTGTCATTGATTTAAATCAAAATGTATCAAATTCAAATGGGGATGGAAATATTGCAAAAGATGCTCCAAGGGATACCTTGGTTAGCTAGAATGAGATAATTGAGTTGGATGAGGCTGATGTTGGTAGAAAGAAAAGGAAAAAAAACCAAAAAGGGGGCATGAGTGGGAAATGACAAGGAATTTTCAACTTGGTTGGTTGTCAAAGTACCCATTCATTGTAGCAGTGGGGGAATCAGACGATATTGAAAAAGCAACACATGCCAAATGTATGATTTGTACTTGGAAATTGGGTAAACCCAAGATGTTGCAGCTAAAGATTGACACTATAGAAAAGCATATTGGTAAATTTTATGAAAAGCAAATCATAGACAGAAAGGAACAATCAGTCTTACAATGGAAATCAAAGGAAGAATGTCTTCATGTTAGGTATGCCACATATTATGAAGAGAATCAGCAAAGCATGTCGAAGCTTGCTGAATATAAAGGTACACTTGAGGCCCAATTTGGAAAAGCAATGGAAGGAGAAAATATGTCAAAAACTATTTAGATGAGTGTTGTTTTTCATATTTTGTCTAGAGGGCGTCCTATGACAGAATACCCAAAATATTCTAGTTTATTATCTTTTTTGAATGTTCCTAACTATCCCTACACACATTGGTTAGTAAACGCTAGATGGGAATGGGCAAAGTGTCTTGCTACAGTGGAAAAGGAAGATTTAGAGGAGAAAGTAAAAAAGTCAAACTTCATTGCATTATCTTTAGATGAAGTTAATGTGGTAGACAATACTTCTTGGTTCTATATGCATTTGTATACTGTACAACATGTTCACCAAGCTCATCTTCTCTGTGTTCATAAAATGAAGGACAGTTCATGATTGTATAATATATTTGAACTAGTCAAGAAATATTTTAATGAAATTGCAGGTATGGATGAGTTGAAAATTGCAAAAAAGTTGGTGTGTGTAGGAGCTGATGGAGCTGCAGTGATGCAAGGTAAAAGGACCAGTGTTTGAAAAAAGTTACAAACTACTTGTGCACCATACATGCTTGGCATTCACTACATGGCCCATAGAATAAATTTGGAATTCAAAATTGTAAGCAAGTTTCCTACAGTATCAAAAGTCGAAAATCTAGTCCACGAGATCTATGAATACTTCTGCCAAAGTCCCAAGCATTTCAGAGAATTTTAAATTTTTTCTGAGGGAATAACACCAAGAAACAAGCTTCTCAAGGATGTCAATACCAGATGGATCTCCCTACATGGACCAACACAATGAGTTCTTTCAGAATATAAATCCTGAATTGGAGTGATGTAAGAAAAACACAACACGATAGACAAAGCTCCTAACCTTTTACATAGGTTAAGCGATATAGAGACACTCTTGACTTTAGCTAGTCTTCTCCCCATGCTAGATGAAATGAATAGTCTTGTGAAGAAAGCCCAAGATAGAGCTATGTATATTAATGAATATGCCAATCTGCATAAACATACATGCTTGGCCCTCGATGATCTATATCTAGATTTTACACAAGATGGCGTAGATTATAACCTGTGGTAGAAAATTATTGATTTGAATGATCTTGATAATTATTTACAGTTTAATAGAAGAGGGAACTTATGTATCTATGTACATGGATATTAGATACAAATGTACCAATTTAAGACTACCAGGGGCTCTAGCAGAGAAGTACCTGTTAACGAGGAAGATTTTAAAGACATTGTTAAATCTGTTGGTGCTAATTTGAAGAAAATTGCAAAATCTCTTTCCTCAGAGATTCGTGAAAGATTCCCTCGAGATGAAATACTTGAAGCCATGAGTACTGTGTATCCTCAATTTTGGGAAAACTAAGATAACCCAATATTTTTTAACGCTCAAGTAAAAATCTTGATCGAACGATTTTTGAAAACTGTAACAATCAATGAGCAGAAAATAGAAGGAATTTTAAATGAAGATAAGCTAAGAAAGTAATGTAAGGATTTTTTAGTAGCTATTAAGGACTAGTATAAATCCATGGGCAAGGACAAGGCCTTTGAATCGGCATCAATAAAAAGGGTTGGACAAACTTAGGTCAGAGTGAAATAGTGCGTGATAAGATATCAAAATATTTCAAACTTGTTGATTTATGTCAAACAATGATATGGGGCTGGTGGAGGATGAAATATTTTTCAGTACATTAGGGTTTTTTAAATAAAAGTTAAGAAACAAACTAGATAAGAATTTGGAAAATTGCTTGAGGATGAAAGGAACTGCGTATAATGTCAAAAAATATCCTTTTGATAGGGCACTCGCAATCTAGAGGTCCACATGTGAAAGAAGAGGGACCGGTCTGTGCAACACTCCAATTCCAAAGGATGGTACTAGTGGCACTACCATGGGCAGTGAGACTGGGATATATGACATTGACAAAAATGACATAGTGAATGTTGAAATTGAGACACAGGCTGAAGAACGTGAAGAGCATACTTAGAATCAAGAGCTTCAAGATGACTCTTTTACTCTATCTGATGTTGAACTTCAGTTTCGGGACCCTAACTCAATTTGGGAAATGGAAGAGAATTAGCAAATTTTAGGTATTTATACTCCACTACAAGATTCATGAATTAGTTTCCATTGTTCCAAACTATCATTGATGATATTTTATATTGTATTGAATGAAAATTGAAATTGTGAATCATTGCACTTCATGATATTTTATTTTATATTGCACTTCATGAATCATATTCCAAACTTTAGTTGATGATATTTTATATTTTAAATTGTATTCCATGGTATTGAATTTGATATGTGTTTCTGCATCATTTTTAAAGAACAACACTTATCACTCAACTCATAAATTCCTATTGCATTGCCATTCACAAAATCTTTGATAAATAACTCAAAGAATATTAATCCATTCCTTGAACAAAAGTTAACAGTTCAAAATCCACAACTTATAAGCTAACAATTCAACATAAATAACTTATAAAGACATCCACACAACTTAAACAATAAAAGCTTAAACTACCAAATCACCTAAATTATTCAGAGAACTCCTTACGCATCCATCACCATAAAATATTTATTCATAGATAAACATTCCACAACAATGAAATTAACCAAAAATTTATCATTCCAATAATAGACAATCCACTGGCAAACTGCTTAGCAAAAGCACAATAAATCCACATAGTACACACCATAACTCAAAGATTGCGCATGCATGAACTTCACCTTTGTCTTTCTATATTAAAATAATAGAAAAGCAATAAAAATAGCATAGTTTTTTTTGTCTTGATAATGGTTCCTTGAAGACAACCATTTTAGAAATTAAAATAAAAAGTATTTGAAGTATCAAGAGAGCCAAGTTAAAGAAAATAACATAAAAACAAAAAACTAAACAGCACCGACTCCTTCGCTTTCAATATTTTTTGCCTCCTCCTTCAGTAACACCTCCTGTGCCTTTAATCTTTGCCTGTATTCCAGGTACTTGTTGACAATTGCGGTGATGATTTTTCTCCCTGGCGTTGTAGTAATTTGTAACCTGGCTCTCCATTTTCCCAAAGCCTTTTTAGAATCAAACAACATTTGAGATCTTCTCTCTTCTCCAAAATTATAAGCCTTCAGGTAGAGCTCCATTGCGCTGAGTTTAGAGAAGGACTCCCATGTCACTGTAGCAGGATCAACTATTTCTTTATTGAATTTCTCTCTAAACTTCAGAGAGATCTGTCTTATGGATCCTTTCATCAAACTCATCAATAATTTCTATTCCTAGAATATGAAAATATTTTTTAATTTCCTCCAACATTTCATAATATTTTTCAAGTGTGTTCTTAATTTCATTCACCATATTATCATATATATTCAATTTCCATTCTAATGAATTGAACCAGAAAGGGTCTAGGTCCTTAGGATTATTCAAAATTTTCTCACCAATTAATATCTTCGGATCAATAGAGTTCAATTCTTTCATTTCCTGAGAGAGCACATAGAGACTAGTTTGATCTTTTCTAACATCCTTAAGTTCTACTAACTCCTTCCTCTTTTCAAGAACTCAAGTGTAAAACTGCAAAGATTTATTCAGAAAGAAGATAGCCTCTAGAGATATTGTTTTGATCCCCTCACAAGCATCTCTGGAATAGCTCAAATTCTTTTTAATTTTCTCTATGGTGATCACATTGATACCCTCTACCTGAGGCTGAGAACTTGAGGCTTCATCAGATGTAGGAGGAGTGGCCATGTAAGAAATAAAGTTACTCAATGTGAGGACTTGAGATTGTTGTTTTATATTTTCTTTCCTCTGTTATTTCACTCTTTTAATCAAGGTATTGACTGAATAATTGGCATGGTACATATCACCTTCCAGTGTTGGAGGCCCCATATCAACATGTGTGACTTTGTAGTTTGTTGTTGTTATTTCATCTTCATTTAAATCCTTGACAGGGTCAACAATTTCTAACATTTGATTTCCAGAAGTAGCATCAGTCACCATCCTTGACATCCTCTTAGATTTCTTAGGTTTTGAAGAGCTTTGAAGTAAATTTGCAACTATATCCACTCCAACTGTCATTGTAGGAGTATACATTCTCTTCTTCTCCACTGCTTTTTTCAGCCATCCTGAGGAGGCTACTACCAGACCAAAATCTTCTTTTCTAGTAATAGTTTCTTTAGGAGCAGTAGGAGTGAAAGGTGGATTATTAGGCAGAGAAGAGGGCATTTCAGAGTCTTCAGACATAGGAGGAAAGATATTATCTTCAATGATTTGTTTAAAGATAGCTTCAAAATTTACAGCCACAAGTTGAAGTTTTTCTTGATTGGTATTCTTCTTAGGGGTAGGAGAAAGCAAACTGTCTTGTTCATAGATGCTCTTCAACTTTACTATTTCTTGTGGCCTATCACCATCACCTCATGACTGAGAATTTGAACTAGACAACCTAATAGAGGGTTTCCCTAATGATACACTTCCACCAGATGCTTGCGTAGACCTCGGTTCATTCTTCTGTGATGACTTTGGCTCCTGAACATGACCAACAACTTGCCACCATTTCCCATCCAACAAGTCCTGAATTTTTTTAAGCATTGGGGAAACACGCACCCTCATATCTAAAATTTCACTTTGGTTCCAATCAACCCTAGGGTGGGATTTATCAAATAGTTTTTCATATCCAGGATCTAAGATTGTTGAATCCTCAGCTACATTTTCAGGAATGTCAAATTGAAGACCGAAAGCCTGTATCTATTTTAGCATTAGCCTCATATAATCTCTTCTCAAAACTTCATTCTCATTGACACAATCTTCCCATAAATATTTGATAGATGGGTGATGATGATATGAGCTCCCTCCATAGAGATTATGCTTCACAAAACCCTTACTGTCAAAATTAGCTCTCATAGACAAATTTTGGAGGTTATATTCCTTGAGAAGTCCTTTAGCTCCCTTGGCCATCTAGTTTGTTTTTCACAGAAAAGAAGGGGTCTCCAATGGGAAGGCATACCCTCATTTCCCCATGTTCGTATACTTAATATTAACCATTTCCATTTGTCGAAAAACTTCCAGAAATATCATTAAATCTTCAGGATACCAAGGTAATTTCAATGGGGCTTTCTCAAAACCCCATATTCTTAGATAGGAAAACTTATCAAATTGGATATAAAAACTCCCATATTTTGATACAAGAGAAATGTATTTAGGGGAAAGGCGCATTTTTGGATTTCCATCCAGCTTCCTCATGGCCTCCATTAAAAATGCATCATTAACATGACAAAAATCATCCATTCCAATTTTTTTAGTGAACTGAGGAAAGCATTTATAGACAGGAATATCAGAAGTTGGGGTTCCTTGTGGCTCCAACCCTAGCCAAAAGGACCTCTGACTACCTACAATGTAGGTCAGGAAAGAACACATACAGAAAGTAGCAGTCTTATGGAAATTAATTAATTTCTCATTCAAATGGAAGCAAACAACTTTAGCCTAGTCAATGAAAATGTTCTCATCACAAACTATCAAGATAAATCAGTACATCCAACCCTCAAAAAACTCAACTTGTGCATTCACAACAACGCGGTGCAATAAAGCAATAGCATCTGCAATTTCTCCCTTAAAATGCAATCTTCTGAGTTTATTTGGTAGTTGTGACTTACCTTTCCTTTCAGTCTTCAACCAAGTTTTGGCCATGGAGTTCTTACACTAATCTTTATTCTCTTTGAAAAATTCACCTGCCACTGTGACAGACATGTCTTCTAGAGGTTCCCTTTCTGGAATCCCCAGTGCTCGAGACACAGTTTTAAGAGAAATTTTTGCAATTATAGTCCCGTCCATGACTTTAATTTCCCATGTTTGCAGAATTTACCTTCTCGCACATGCACTTATCAGGTCCACACTCAACACAGCTTCCAGAAACCCTCCATCCTGAGCTAACCTGCTTTCTAAGAGTTTTATATCTACCTCAGACTTGTCGTCCCTCTCCAAGCATGCCCAAAATTCTTCTAACTTAAAAGGTCTGAGCTCTGTATCCCTTACGGCGACCGTCCGTTCACTCTGCACGAGCGCAAAATGAAAATTCATGGAGAAAGAATGTTTGCACCTCAGAAGTACTGGCCTTGGCAAAGAAAGAGAATGTAGGCTAAATGTCTGAGTAAAAAGAATGTTTTCACTTGAGAAGTACTGGCCTTGCCAAAGAATGAGAATGCAGGCTAGATGTTTGAGTAAAACTTCACCACACACTTATGTCGTTATTTTTTATAGGACTTGCATTGAATGCGGCATTCAATTTCATTCCTCGAAAAGATAGCCTTTAAACATGCATACTTTTGGAAATTCCTCAAAAGGAAACTCTACTTTAGTTTGTACATAAGTCCATAATGTCGTGTGGTCACTGAAACTAGGAACCTTAGAACCAAAGTCTGAAGTTTTGAAGTTTTCAAAACCTCCGACCCACCGACTACAAAGATGACCAAGAAACTAGAAAGACTTGCAATTTTGCAACTCAACAAAGTGAACAAACTCAAGGAATTAGGAAGTTATGAAAATTCAAAACTCCGCGAAAAGGTTATAAATTATAAAACTCTGATGACTAGCAATTGATAAGGTTATAAATTATAAATCTCTGAGGACTAGCGACTAAGGTTAGGAAAAGCACCAAAACCACGACTTTGAGTGATAGTAACGACAACATGCCATTAATATTCTTTGTCATTATGCATTGATGTATGTTTTAATTCTGGATCTAGTTTAATGAATCGGTTAAAGTACCTTGATTAAAGCATGAATTCATATAAATTTTTAGTGGATCTGATAAGTAGTACTAGTCATGGAGACTGAGTATTGATCTGTGAATTTTAATGCAATTTAACTAAGATTATGGATGCCTAGAATTAAAGTCACCTTATAGTTCATATTTTAATCGTGCTAAAAGTAAAACTTGAACATGTACTAAGGGATTCATCACTCAACTCAATGCTTAATAACATATTAGCAATAGTCTTAGTAGCATATACAACAATGAACATCAACAATCATTTGAAGTGTATCTAGTAGTTGAAACCACTATCAAACTTTTCCTTCAAATAAAAAAATAAATAATACCTGTAGATAATTTATCATTTAACATCAACACATTACTGAAGTCTGAGTTGGAACAAAGACAACTCTACATAGAGCTGAGTTGGAACTTGGAAACCCATATTATCAAAAATCAAATCACTGCAACACCTTTTCTAGCAACTTCCATTGTTTAGGTGGTGAATTGTCATTTGTTCTAACTGATGTTGTTTGACTTGAAGATTTTTTAACAATTCATGATTCAAATTGGAACACGTCTTGCATTCTTCAATCAATTTTACATTCAAGGTTAGCAATGGTTTGATGGAATCCAAGTAGTTCACCACATATGGGTTATGAGGAAACTGGCCCAAATCAATATTCATTGCATCCTCCATCTTCTTTCTGAAATCATTCTTTCCAATGAATCACTCATTTGTCTCAAAACCCTCTGGCAAACCAAGTTATGTGAAGTTCCTTAACTTTTCATCCACCTTCTTCATCTTGTCTGCAACCAAATTTAAATATTCCTTTATTTCACGCATTCTCAAACACTTTTCAATGATAGATGACAACATCATTGATGTAGCAAGCCAAAATTTATTAATCCCTTTTGATTTCAAAACACTGTCACTAGCTTTGTAGACTATTTGTTGAATTTCTTTTGTAGATTTCTCTAATTCTAGCACATTTTTGTTGTCCACTAAATAATTGTTGAGCTTCTTATGATGTTGTCTGATAGCATCAATCAATTGAAACATGTCACACAAATGATCAATCCTTTGCATTATTTCATCCCAGATCTTTTGTTTCATATGGCTCATTGTCTCTCTACAAAATGCAGATAACTTATTTTGACAAGTCTCAATTTCATTTTCTGCTTCCATTACCTCTACCACCAATCTTTCATTTCCTTTTCTCTCCTCCAATTTTTGTTCCCACTATGCATTTTCATTCGCAATGCTTACTCTTAGTTTTTCTGAAGTGGATTTTTCCTCATCATATTTCTTGTTGCTCTCATCTATCCTTTTCTTAGTTCATTCACTACAGTCTCATTCTGCTTATCCTCTTTTCTTGTCGATGCAGAGGCATATTTTTTTATTCTTTTTTCTGATTCATTTCTCTTGTTATCTGTTGCTTTACTCTTTACTTTCTCATTTGCTAGGTCTTCCTGTAACTTTTCAATTTGAGTCTGCAACATTTTTTTCTCTCTATCTTGCTTTAGCAATGATGTGTACACCAATTCATTTTTCTTCTTTGATACATTAATTTTGTCAGTATTTCTAAGTCTAGAAAAATCCAATTGAATATTGTTCACCTGGAATTTAGATTGAGCCATCTGATTTGTTGGTTTGTCTTGAACTATGGGAACAAGAAATGTGTACTCCATGATTTTTTTATTTGTGTCAAATGTGGGTAATACCATGGTTGTGGCAGGCTCTGAAGTTACAATAGATGCACTCTCCATTAGTTGCTTCTTTTCTTTTTTATTCATGTCTGATTTCTTTTTAAACTCTTCAATGTAATCAAAACCTAGGGACACAAGAACAATGGAATGCTTGAATGGCGAAGGAATAGGAGTAGTAGTAACTAGCACTGGGGGGTTCCTTGAAATAACTCCTTTGTGGTGGATCCACTAGTAGTGTGACTTGGACCTTTCAAAATCCTTTGCCTCTTTTGTATGCCTTGATCGCCTGGTGTTTTTGTGGTATATTGTATTGTTTTTCTCTTGTGTGTAGTTTGTTGTTGTGGCACATGTTGACCACAACTAGTACTACTACCCATACCATCACCACTAGAGGCAGTGCCAGTTGCACTAAGCTCTCCACAATGGGAATGTCCTAGTTGTGATTGTGTTCGACCATGAGGATGAAGATTTGAAGCTCTAACAAATTGTCTTGTATGCCCTAGGTCTACTTTTTCACCTCCAATCCCAAGGCCAGAAAAATCACTTGCTTTTCTATGCTCTACATCTATTAACATCCAAGGGCCTTGTCTTTGGGATCCCAAAGGACCACCTTCATAACCCATTTTTTTAGCTATGGCTGCTCCAATAGTATATGCTTCTTTTGTGGCCTCAAACCAAGTTTGAAATTGACATGGCTTCCTTCTTCCCTATCATCAAGAGATTCATGATCACTTTCTTTATCTTCTTGTTCATCTGGATGCTCTATATTCCATAATTTGCTAAACTTACTATCTTCTTCATTATCTCCATACTCTGCAAGAGCTCTTGGTTCACCTAACTCCTTCCTCATAGACCAAAAGGCAATAATTTTTTATCGTGACCAATTTTTTTCTATAACTTCCTTCTCTAGAGAACCTGACATTTTTACTCTACTACATGGTTTAGAAATTTTTTGATAAAAATTGTTGTACCTCCTGATTGTCTTTCGATGCAATGCCATAATTTTTGCTAACAATTGCTCAAAAGAAATACCATTCTCAGCAGCAATTTTCTCCATTGCAACTTTGACCTCATCCCAAGAATCCTTGTTTCTCAAGTTTTCGAGCAAGGGTTTACTTTCATGTTGAATTCTACTTGCAACATTCTTATTGAGCACAATCATTGATTTAATGGTGTCACATGGATCATACTGCCAGTGACAGATAGCATCAAAATCAAAAAAATTCAAAAGATTATGTGCCACACTAAATTCTTTTCTCTCAAATTTGATCCCTCCACATGAAAAAGGTAAAGAAGGAAATAAGGTCTTCCTTTGCTGACTGGTAAAGTGCAGTTCATCAGTACTCTGCATCTATCTTACATATTCCAAAGGAAAAACCCTTTCTATCACATGTATTGAAAGTTTGTATGGTTGTACTCCTGATCCATAAAATCTTAGCACAGTATATTCTTCCATTAAGTACCAATCAACCAATTGTATTTCTTTTCCTAGTTGAATGCAGTTTCTACATGACATAGGCAATCTAGGCATTGGAGTATTTGTAATTTCTTGATGTAATGGAGCCAAAAATTAGTCTACAAAATGACTGTAGTTCCTTCGAGAATCATGCATTCTTATAACAATGGTCCATTCATATACTGGAGCCATTTTCTTTTCCTCAGGATTACTATAGGGTTGAATCTGAAGCTTGTTGGTTTGAAACATTCCTCTGAATTTCAATAGAAAAAGATAGCACAAGTAGGTTCTAAACCTAAATGTCTTG
The DNA here is from genome assembly GCA_007258455.2 of Sequoia sempervirens. Classification (NCBI taxonomy): domain Eukaryota; kingdom Viridiplantae; phylum Streptophyta; class Pinopsida; order Cupressales; family Cupressaceae; genus Sequoia; species Sequoia sempervirens. Next base: position 311,811,497 of record VDFB02373365.1, on the reverse strand, counting down.
GTGGAACCTCCTTTAATCAGTAAAAAATGTTTATACATGGATATTACAATGTGCTCAATAAATTTATATTTGACATGTTGAACATCATAATGGATATTATACAACATTTCAAGGAGGCATGCACCCACTTCCAAATTGCTATCTAGTCTGAGGAAAAATGCTAGCATGGAAATTGTATCCTGAACACATGGTTTAAAAATTTCCAAATCATAAGGAGGCTTATGATCACCTTTCAATTTGTTTCTATCCTGAACTATTCTATTTAAGAAATATTTTTTCTCCATTTCATCCACTGCTTCATAATCACTAGCAAGCTTTTCTAGGTCAATGTGGACATTTCCAAATTCTTCGCCTTCTATTGTAAATGTAAACTGCAACACTTTTCCAAGTTATTCTGCATTAATGGATAACAATTCTTCTTTTCTATCTTTATTAACAATTGCTCTATTGTTATCATCATAATTTTGGGCACAAACCATGATAAATTAAGGGCAAGGAAAAACCTCATGTAACATCATGCACCCTAATCCAGTTACCCATGGTACACTGATACTATTAACTTGCATTTTCTTTGAGGCCTTATTCTTAGATGAAAATCTAAGTTCTGAGGTATGCCTACATAGGTTTCAGGATCATAAATATCATGGTATTCATCAGTGAAACCTGGGGTTTTAAGCAATTTTGCATAATGTATTTTTTTATCTAACATTACTCTAGTGGTACTGCTGGTAGACATGCTTATACAATGTGAAACTGTGAATTCCCTATTAGTCCTTAATTTTTCTTAATTCTTAAGTCTCTTAGCCCTAAACCCAAACTTTAAAGTTTGAAAAAATAATATTTTAAGAAATGTCAAACGATGAAACATAGCCACAAGAATTCTTTCACTTACCTGACTTTTGATTCTTGGAAAGATTAATGTCGACAGTCATGGAAACTAGGTTTCTGGAATGGCTTTGTCGGAAGTGGAACTATGGAACCCAGAACAAGGTGGTGCCATAGTGTGCTACAATGAGCAAACTGAAGACAAAAATCTCCCTGTGTACTGAGCCTCTCACTTAAAAATAAAATCACTTAGCAGTATAAACTGAAAGTTCTTTTTAAGTCTTGTATTGACAACAAATTCTAAAGAATTTAAACCGTTGATCTTTGTAAATCTAATGGTTATAGGGTGATTCTAGATGTTTAGGTTCGCAACCCTAGCACTTTGTGCATTTCATTCTAGAATGCAACTACAACCATACATCAAATGTTCATCAAACGGCTGAGTAATTTATGATATATATTATAAATAGTAAACAAGTGTTTTAAAGTTTTTTTCAACCTTTAATGCTCTAGAATTCACATCAACCCCTTTATAAAATGAATTACAATGTCACATTAATAGCACAACCATTAATAGCAAAGTAACACTTAACATTTGCAAAGAATTTAATAAAAGGAATTACGATGTCACATAATCACATTAATAGCACAACCATTTATTTTTATTGCAATTGAATGACAATTGTCAATTTCACATTATTACATAGTACAAATACAAATGTAAGCACAAGCGCCAAGCTTCTGCCATGGTCTCCGAGTCTTGACTCTCTGTCGTCTGAAAATAAATGCATGGAGGAGGGCCACCACCAATCATGGTTTCTGAAAAATATACATGGGGAAAGGGGGGAAAATCAAATGGGGGAAATTGGAGTTGTTAAAGATATAAAAAATACTTATCCCCTTTGAAAATTAGAGTCATGTAGAGGATGAGGGGTTATAAAACTACTTCCATCTTCTACTTGTTGCTTCCATGCACTTGGAGAGCACTTATCTCCATCAGAGCTCCCCATCCTAGCTCAAAACCTGCCTAAGAAGTCTGGTCAACCAAATCAAATTCTTTCCAATTCCAACCATTCTGAACTTGAAGGAAATTGGTCTTTTACTCTATAACTTTATAACTGTAGGAAGGAGAATTTAGAGTATCCACAATAATACCAGATCATCTTCTTCCTAAATCCTTATTAACCCTACAAAATGAAAACCCTTATGAAAATTCAAACATTGCACTCGAGAGTCAATAGTATAGCCTTTATCCTTCAATGAATTATTTTAGTTGTGTTCACTATCCTTATTTATGGGCCAACAGTGCTACAAATAGTGCCACTACCAGCCTAGTCCCTATGTACACCTCACACGTGTCACGTGTGAGGTTGAGTTACTATAGTGATAATCATGATTCACGCAAACCAAAAAACCAACTTAATCGATTCAATTACTTAACTTTAGTATTTGTATTGCTTTAAGTTTTACTTTTAAGTTTTAAATCTGCATGAAATTATTTCATAAATAGATAATTTCTTGAAGGAAAAAAAATTTGATATGAATAGATTCATTAATTGATTTTCTGTGCTTTTTAATAGCACAATTGCTATGATTTCATCAATTGCTTTTTAATAGCACAACCATTTATTTTATTGCAACTGAATGAAAATGTCACATTATTACATAGTAAAAATATAAATGTAAGTGCAAGCACCAAGCTTCTACTGGACCGCTGGTGAAAACATAAATGTAATACATGTTTGTCTAAAAATAATGGGACTTTCCAGGTCAACCATGGGCTTTGAAAATAAATGCATGGGACTTTCCAAGTCAATCGTGGGCTTTGAAAATAAATGCATGGGAGTTCCTGGATCATGCAGTAGCTTTGAAAATGAATGCATAGAGAAAGGGGGCGAATCAAACTAGGGAAATGGGAGCTGTGAAGATACAAAATGTACTTCTCCCCTTTGAAAATCAAAGTCATGCAGAAGATAAGGGGTTGTAAAATTGCTCCCATCTTTTACTTGTAGCTTCTATGCACTCAGAATAGCAGTTATGCCCATCAGAACCTCTCCTGGTTCAAAACCTGTTTAAGAAGTTAGGTGAACCAAATCAACTTGTTTCCAATTCCACCCATTCTAAACTTGAAGCCTAAATGAAATTGGTCGTTGACTCTGTGACTACATAACTACAGGTAGGAGAATTTAGAGTATCCCCAATAATGCCACATGATCTTCTTCCCGAATCCTTATTAACCCTACAAAATGGAAACCCTTATGACAATTCGAACATTGCACTCAATAGTAAGGTCTTTAGCCTTCAACAAATAATTTTAGTTGTGCTCACTAGTCGAGCAGGTGCATGAAGTTGGGTACCAATTTTTTGGCCACTTATGAAGTTTTTACGCGAGCGCGTTATAATGCACACACATTATTTTGTGTTAAAAAAAAGAAAAAAGTGAAATTATTTTCCTTGGAATACCAACCCAAAGGCTTGGAGGGCATTCCCAACAAGGCCAGAGATGTGTTTTTGCAAATTCTATAATTTTTCACATAATCGGGTCTGTGCTCACCATCAAGATTGCATCTAGTTCAATATTGACAAAATAAAAAACATGGGTAATGTTAGGTTCTCTCTTAGCTATCCAACGATGTAATTTTTTTAACTTTTTGACAATGTTAAGCCTTTCATCCATAATTTCTTTTCTTTGTATGTCTATTTTTTTCCAAAAAGTAGTGTTTAGTGTTTTTTTTGTTATAAATTAACCGTTCATAAAAATTTCAAATAAATTACATTTTTAGAAACTAGACTTCATTCTACAAATTTTTTTTAAAAAAAGAAAAAAAATCAATTATTTTCAAAAATTTGTAGTGGGAGCACGGCCAAAATTCTGCTTTTCAGGAAGTACCCACTTAGAAAATTAGTAAAAAATCAAATATTCATTAAAAAATTATCAAAAAAAATGTGCACCAACTAGATGCTATTAGCTAACTTTTGACCGTAGCGATTTTAAAAATACTACAAAAAAGTTCACCCTGCTCAGGTCGTACAAGAGTTGCTATGTTATGTTTTTCTAACAAAAACAACACCAATTTATGTACATCCCTCTTTTTAACCCCTTAATCTCAACCATTTTGAAAATAAATTAGTAGTTTAGAAAGTAGACTTAGAGCACTTTGATCCTTGTTTTTGTTCCATCTCAAAATTTTGAGTGTAACTATCCTCAATTTCACGTCCAAGGTTAGCATTTCCTGATTTCAAAAAAAAAGTGGCCACTTAAGCCCCCTTTTTAGGAACCATCTTGGTGCACTTACCCAGTCACTATTCTTATTTAGTTATATCTGGGCCAACAGTGTCGCCAATAGTACCACTACCAGCCTAGTTCCTATGTACACCTCACACCTATCACGTGTGTATTGTGAGGTTATGTATACTATATATTCATGATTCATAATGGTGATTCATGCAAACCAAAAAACCAACTTAATCAATTTGTGTAACAGTAACTTAAGCCTTACATGTACAATTAAAAATTAAGCCTTACATGTACAATTAAAATGTTTAATTTGATTGACATCTGGCTGCACACAAACTATAACTCAAGCTGACAAGTGACAAGCTGTCAAAATTGCTAGACTCCAGTGTCACTCGAATGATATGAATTATGAAAATTTGAAATCATTATAGATCTTGTTTCATTAAAGCTATGACTCATGAGTTGTCCAATGAATCGCTTCAGATGTACATATGGCATTAATCGCTACGAGCAGTATGACTACCACACGTTCTTCAAAAAGATTGATAATTTCAATAAAATGAAATGTAATACGCCGAGTCATTGAAAAGAGAGAAATGAGCCTTGATCTCGCCACATGTCCGCATCTAACAGTTCTAGTGTTATTCCGGAGGTTTCAATTCGCAACTCTACTACTTCAGAGATTTACTTACGGAATGCACCTACAACTGTCCATCAAAAATTCATTGAATGGTTGTGGTTAGATTGATTTGCAACATCCTTTGTATAAAACGTTCTTAAGTTTTTAAGCATTGGTCCTACATTCTTCCTAGGCGGTCCCTCTTTTAAAAAAAACTTAATGCATGTGCATATTTCTACAACTTAAGTTCTTCTATCGCTCATTGCAAAAATCCAACCCGTCAGATTCATTACCACGATGATGATCCTTGATCTAGCCACGTGTCCACATCTAACGGTTCTAGTGTTATTCCAGAGGTTTCCATTCAAAAATTTAGTGCTTGAGAAATATACTTCCAGAATGCAACTACAATCGTCCATCAAAAATTCATCAAACAGTCTTGGTCCATAATGTCGTGTGGTTGCTAAAATTTGGAACCTTAGAACCAAAGTCTGAAGTTTCAATTTTTTTGAAGCTTTTGACCCTCTAACTACAAAGATGACCAAGAAAGACTTGCAACTAAGTTACTAAGTTACTAAGGTAGTAAGGTTAGGAAAAGTACCAAAACCTTGACTTTGGTGAATTAAGATAGCAAAGGTGACAAGCACGCCACACAACACATTTATGGAGAAGGCTGGAAAAATGAGGTGTTGTAATGAAATCTACCTATCACCCTTGATGCTTCTTCAAGTTATAGTGTAAGGATAATAGGATTGTATCCTTTTGGTGGTGGGTGATAGGTTGGAAGCCAGTGAAACAAAAAAGCAATGGAGGCCAGTTTCACCATGACATAGCGGAGGAAGCTGGGCCCCTTTGTGGGTAAAGTGTCTTTGCAGAGGCTGTGAGGTTTATTTCTCTACAAGGAAGAGCGAGTGGTGCAAGCAATTCAAATAATGTTGGGGAATGAATTCAAAAAATTGACACATAGATTCAAAGCGAATATGGATATCTATTTGTTGGTCATGGCTTGGGGTTTAGACTTAGGAGAACCGGTGAACAAGGCGAGGAGAGTAATGAAAACTTTGGTGCATAAAGGTTTTTTAGTGGACATGGAAAGCATTTTGCAACAGGTGATACCAGGAGTAGGGTTGGTAAAAATAGAAGGAATGGATGGTGGGGGCCCAGAGCTTGCGGATTTAAATCACCTCTTTATCAGATGGCCAGAGGGTCACGCTAAAGACTAGTGGCAAGAAGGAGTCGAGCATGGGTGGAAAGCACTTAAAATATGTGCTGAGATAATGGAATTAGAGGAAATAATATAAAATATAAAAGAAGTTGCCAGAGAGGAGATGTGCGAAAAGAAGGGACTACATCCACGGAAGAAGCCAAAACCGTTAAAGGAGATACTGCCAATGCCGCTGGAGATGGGCGAGTCTTCGAAGAAGAATGAGTAATAATGGTTAACATAAAGTGTAGTTTTTTGTTTTGTTTTTAGCCTCTGCTACAAAGGCGTACTTGTTTAGAGAAGTTATGATACTCTCATTTTTGAGCTAGTTATTCATCTTTTTTGGTAGTTTTTGGATGTTGCTAAGTTTGTAGAATCTGTATCTTTTTCTTTATAATTAATAAAATAAACAAGTATCACCGATCAACTTTTTTGTTAGTTTTTGGATGTTGCGAACTTTATACAATCTGTATCTTTTGCTTTATAATTAATAAAATAGAAAAGTATCACTAATAAAAAAAAACATTCTTAAATTTATAAGCCTTGGTCCTACATTCTTCCTAGGTGGTCCCTCTTTTAAAACAAACTTTATGCTATTGCTCATCGCTAAAATCCAACCCGTCAGGTTCATATCCATGATGATGACCCTTGATCTCACCACACGTCCACATCTAATGGTTCTATTGTTATTCCAAAGGTTTCAATTCAAAAATATACTTCTGGAATGCAAGTAAAGTCGTCCATCAAAAATTCATTGAACGATCATGGTTAGATTGATGTGCCACATCATTTGTGTAAAATTTTCTTAAGTTTTTAAGCCTTGGTCCTACATTCTTTCTAGGCGGTCCCTCTTTTAAAACAAACTTAATGAACATGCATATTTCTACCACTTAAGTTCTATTGCTCATCGCCAAAATCCAACTCGTCAGATTAATTACCATGATGATGACCCTTGATCTTCCCACGTGTCCACATCTAACAGTTGTAGTGTTATTCCAAAGGTTTCCATTCACAAATTTAGTGCTTGAGAGATATACTTCCAGAATGCAAGTACAACTATACATTGAAAATTCATCGAATGGTAGTGGATTCGCCACTGAATTTAATTGGCCAATGAATTTTTTTATTAGTTTGATATTATGTTTAATTTCCCAATTAATTTTATTTTTTTGTTTGAAAAAAAAAATCGCCAACAAAATTATTTTTTTGATTTGAAAATAGGTTTAATTCGCCAATGGAAATATTTTATTGGTTTGAAAATAGATTTTAACCGCCAATGAAAATATTTTAGTGGTTTTAAAAAAATTGCAACCAGGATTTTCCACAGACTTCTAGCAATTACAAAAGATTCGCCAATGGGGATTTTTTTTCACGAAAAATGAAAAAAATTTGCCTCTAAAATTAATATTTTTTTCGGGAAGTATGAAAGATTCGCCAGGATTTTACAGCTTCTCCGACCGGGGGGGGGTTTCTTACAGTTTTCTATAAGAATGGCCCCCGTAGGACCCATTCACCATGTGTGGCGAATGAGTCCTATCTGGCCCCATTTTGACCTTTGAGCAGGAAATAAAATGAAATTTGAATTATTTCACTACATGTAGGCTTGTGATAAGGTATTATTGGGTACTAAGGCACAATTGTCTATAAATAAGTTTTTTTATCTCATTTTACATCTAACAACTCATTCTTACATCTCCCATCACTAATTCATCATCTATCTTCTCATCCAAGTTGAGCAATCTAGGATTTCGTCATTAGAAGTCTTCAAGTTAGCTTTCTAAAGCATTCAAGGGCTGAATCTTCATGGTATGTTGCAAAATTTGAAGATCAAATCATCATGATAGGTAACATGTCCATTGTTTCATGCTTCATTACATCTTTTCATCATTTTGGTTTAATTACCTAAAAAGGGGTTTGACTAAGGCAAATCTCCATGCCCTAACATTCAACTTTTCTCTCTCTTGTCTTGTTTCTTTGCAGAATTAGTACTCTTGGAAGCTTGGAAATCATTAGAAGTCAAGTTACAAATTCATTCAAGTTATCTCTTCATCATTCAAGTCAAAACATCAAGAAAAAGTCACTTTCAGATCCGGATCCGATAGTTTCAGAAGCGGACACCTGTAGGAAGTAGAAGTGTAGATCTAGCTCCACCAAATCAATTCCTGGATTTGTAGATTCTTGTAAGTGGACTAATTTGTCACCCATGGAGAATGAGTTCCATTTGTTGGCCTGGAAGGTGGTTTTCTCAGAATTTAGCTCACGACAGTCAGAAACAAGTTTCCAGAACTTTTCATCAGAACCAAGACTAATTCACCATGCAAGGTGAATCAATCTTAGTGGCCATTAACAAAGGTTTCTAAAACATTATAGAATCTTCCAATGACATAAATTTTCCTCTAGGTGTACTCTTTTCAGTCTCATCAATTTTTGTTTCCATTTGCCTAAGTTTCTAGTCCATACTTGCAATCAACATTGTGTTTTTCAACACTTTGCATTAGATTAGTTTACATTCTTTTGTTTTCATTTCCATTAAGTTTCCAGAATTTAGGCACATCTTCACACACATTCTACACTCCTCTTTCCATTTCTTCTAGTGTTAACAAAGTCATTTTGGCCCATTGTCCTCTCCTTCTAGGTGAAAAACCCTAAGAAGGAGCAAGAGATTTTGGGAGCCAAAATCTTTGTTTCATTTTTTTCATTTTGCTATTAGAATCCCTTCTTTCCTGATTTTGGAGTTCAATGATCATCCTAGAGTAGCTTACATTGCATTTTGTATTAGTTAGCTTTGTAGAAGTTGTCAAAACCAACTTCAGAGTCCAAGAACTCCTCCATGCAAAGAGATACCTGTCATAGGGAAGATAATGGAGAAAAAAGAAAGAGAGGGTTTTGAAGCTCTGTAATATGAGAGATATATTATTAGAACAATAGAATAAAAAATATACAATGGATGAATCCTTAAGAAAGGAGATCATGCAAACCTAAAAGTAACCCTAATAGGTAGACATTTAATAATTAATATAATTATTAAATGTCACAATATGCAAACTAAAGTGAAATCTTAAGAGAGGAATAAAAGTAACTTAATTAACATAATTAAGTTAAAATCCTTTACTCTAACACCCCCCCTTAAGATGAGCAAGAGTGCAGCTACAAACATGTGCAAGAAAAAAAAGGTAACTACAATGCATGAAAGTAAATTTGGGTCCCGACAACTAGGCCTGATGAGGTACCCAATCACAATAAAATCTCTATAAAGTGGAGAAATAGAGAAAACCTCATGGGAAAAACTCTACTCCAAAAAGAGATGAAAAACAAGAGTGAAAGAAGAAGAGAGATAGAAGGAGGACTCAACATGACCCCCTAAGAACTGCTTCTATCACACAAGTACAAAATATGTTCCCCCCATAGGAGAGAGAGGAGACTCCAAAGGCCCCCAAGAATGAGAGAACCCCAGTACCAATGATCAAACCAATGTGTCTCCTTGGAGGAAGAAACAAATCCAATAGTCGAAGAAGAGGAAATCCTTGGATGTGAGGTGAAAATGGAAGTCTTGGATGATGCTCACTGAACAACTGAACTACAATATGAGTGTTTGAATAATAGGATGATGAGTCAAAAAACTCAAGATGACCCTGAAATGGAATCTCCAAGGAAGATGGGATAACAGGTGTGTTGAAACTGCCATCTATGATGAAAGGAATATGCTTTGATATGGCCTCAACAAGTACACTTGATGGCTCGATGAGTGGAGCTACAATGTTAGTCACAGCTGAAGAGGAATCCTGTTGAACATATGTGATCTCAACATGAGGTAGAGGTGTATAAGTCTCAACACTAGTCTCATGAACAGATGGAAGAACACATAAGTTCAAGTGACCAAACTTCACCTCAGATACTGCATGCTCTCTTGTAGAAAGAGAGGAAAACTTAGATAGTGGAGATGGTGGACCAAAGTGTGTGAATGAATACAATTAGGAAGAATGATCAACTATCCCTATTGCAACAATGTTGCCAGTATGAAGTCTCTGATGTGCACTAAATCTGGTGTGAACTCAATTGTCTTCCCTATCCCACTGTGAGCAATCTAATAGATGGAGAGAAGGTTAGTAGGAAAAGATGGTACACATAGTACATCATTGAATGTACTGTCATCAATGTCGATAAAACCTTTCTTGCATACACTCATATAAGTGTTATTACCCATCAATATGTGTGGTGAGGACACAACCTCGAAAGATGAGAACATGTCCTAAGAATATTCCATATGGTGTGAAGCACCTAAATCCAGTAGCCATCTAGATGAATGTGAACTGGTGGTTGCACATAATGCATGACCCTTATGTGGGGCTTGTCCATCAGTCTGGAATGAAGGTGAAGAAGAAAACCTGCCTGATGTAGATGAAGAAGAGTGATGAATATTGTTCCTCTCAAGAAGAGTTGTCAAATCTGAAACCTATTTTGTATATCCATCTATCTTCTTCTCATAACACTTGGACTCATCATGTCCTGGCTTAGTACAATAAGCACACTTAGGTCTATCTTTCTTCGATGATTCCCCCTTAGGGGAAGGTGAATCAGAGGTGTTTTGTGAACTAGAATCCTTCCAATGCTCTGTGGTCTTTGGTTTCTATTTTTGCTTCTGGTTCTGCTTCCCCTGAGATGACTGTGCTACCAATGCTTGGTGTTGTGATCCTATGAGAGCATCCAATTGTGATATCTTGGCCTGCTCTCATGTCAACCGATCATAGGACACCTCAAAAGTAGGCATGGTAAAGCAGTTTCCCAATGCATCCATGGTGGAATAAAATTTTGAAGAGAATATCTGAAAAGGACCTCGAAGCTTAGAAAGAATCAGGTAAATACACTCCTCATCTATTTTGTTCTTACCACAACCCTGTAGAAGATATCTCTGTTGCTTGAATTTCATCAGAAAGTCCTCAATAGTGGGAAAAGATTTAGGTACAAGTGAAGTTAACTCTTCCTCAATTTGCATTGGATGGAACTAATTGATGGTACCAAATAAATCATTGAACTTGGTCCACATTTCAAGAGGACTATTACACCCATCAAGATGGAACAACAAGCTATCTGAAACATGTAAGGAAATCAAACCTTTAGCCTCATCCATCTTATTTTTATGTTGCATAACCTTAAATGGCCATGTCAAAACTAGTTGAACTGTATCTAAACAAGACCACAACCCCTTTGATCTGAGAAGATGTGTCATGAATTCCTTCCAAGTGTGATAGTTATGAGGTGTGAGAAGTTCAATAGAAGAAGTGTTTTCAACCATGTTTGGAGAGGTTTAATGAATGTTTAATGTGAAGAGTTTCTAGTTTTCTAAATTAAATGACAAAAATCAAGAAAAAAACTCCCCCCACAATGCAAGAACCAAACCACAGTAGAGATTTTTCAACTAAAAAGCAAGAAAAAAGAAAAAAAGGCTTCAGACTAAATCTTATGTACCTGGTAATTTTTCTGGAAAAAATAATAGAAGATCTAAATAGAGAATGAGGAGAGATTTCTAACACCTATTCATTTTTGAAAAATGGAGCAAAAATGAGCAAGTTATGACCCCGAGAGTGCAAAAACATCATTTGACTTGGATTGCAAAAAAAAGAAACCAATCTGGAAAATTTTGAGAAAAAACCTAAACCATCAGGACAGGCTCAGATCCAGCGTTCTAACACCTATTTTTGTTCGAAAAACGGAGAAAAAATAACTATTTTATACCCGATTGAATGAAAGTAGTTGAAAATGCACAATCATACCCCCTTCAACACCCTGGAGCTAAAAAGAAATAAGCCCTTGGTCTTTTCAGTGACCAGGGGGCTAAGCTCTAACCCATCGGTAGTTTGGAGCTAGCGATTTCCACCGGCCTGGTCACATGGGTGGTGAGTGCTGGCAGTGAGCGCTGGTAATTTACACTGGCAGCCGAGTGACGGTTTACCACTGGCAGTTGACCATTGGTGGCTGAGCGGTGGAGGTTGTGGTGGTGATCATTGATAGTGGTGGGGTGGTGAGTGGCCACTAGGTGGTGGGAGGGTGGCAGCCTCCTTCTGTGCTAGCGGTGCAAAAAAATTGTAAAAAACATTTTTTTAATAATTTTTAAATTTTTTTTTACAAATTTTCACCTTGAACGGCATGCCCTAAGACCGTACGGCCTTGGGGAAATTTTTTTTTCCTCCCTGATCAATTGTGGCCAAATCGGACAAGCTTTATATGAAAATAGGGGTTTTCAGGCACTATGAATCCAACAGCAAGGTCCATTTGGGCCCAAAATGAACCCAAAGAATGAAGTAAGCCAGATCAACAAAAAAAATAACCTAAAAACCTCTGAAAGCCTGATCGAACCCTTGTAGCTCCAAATTCTTCAAAACAAGAACATACTGCAGTAGGTCTACTCTGATACCATGTAGAAGTTGTCAAAACCAACTTCAGAGTCCAAGAACACCTGCATGCAAAGAGATACCTGTCAGAGGGAAGAGAACGGAGAAAAAAGCAAGAGAGGGTTTTGAAGCTCTATAATATGAGAGATATATTATCTGAACAATAGAATAAAAAATATACAATGGATCAATCCTTAAGAAAGGAGATCATGTAAACCTAAAAGTAACCCTAATAGGTAGACATTTAATAATTAATATAATTATTAAATGTCACAATATGCAAACTAAAGTGAAGTCTTAAGAGAGGAATAAAGGTAGCTTAATTAACATAATTAAGTTAAAATCCTTTACTCTAACAAGCTTGCATTCTAGGGTTTCATTTTTGCATGTGTAAAAGTGCATCATAGGTTGCCTTTTTGCATCTTTAATCCTTGAAAATTTGTAAAATTCTGCATTTTTCATTTAGATCTGCATCATTGCATTCTTAAAACATTAAAAAAATTCAGTCACAAATTCTTGAAACAACATTTTACAGAATTCATAATGTTGTTTTTGGGCTTCTGTTTGGTGCCATTTCATACCTATATTAGTTAATTGCATTTTTGTAGCATGCATTTCATAAAATATAGCCTTAAATAGCCCATTTCATGCATAGTTTTAATAATAAGTTTGCATTCTCATAGCATAATCAATCACTTATCATTTGAAAATTGCATTTCATTTCAAACTTTGGCATTGCATTTTGAGTTAGCATAGATTGTTCTTTCACAATGTTTGTTTTGATCTTCTCCAAATTAAGAAATAAAAAGCTAGTTCATAGGCATGTTAATCATTCTTTTAATGCATTCTCTAGTTACGATAGTGTCTTAGCAAAAGAGAAGGAATATATTAATGCTTGTATTGATCTTACACCCTATCCTATCTCTCCTTTTAGTGATGAAGGCATCCTAATGAAAGAAGGTACACTCATTGAGCATGGTGATGGTATTTTTTGTCCTTCTCCTCATTCCCCTTGGGAAGATAGAATAGCAACACAAGGTGAATGCATTGTGTCCACTTTATCTAGTCTCCATTCATCTCCCCAAACCTCCCCTATTTGTGAAAATATTTTTTTGAGCAATCATGGAAATCACATTAGTTGTGAGGAGAATATGTTGACATTAAGCAATCAAATCTTTAAGACCGATGACACTCCTCTTAATGATGCTTCCCCTACCTCTCCTATTTTTTAAAATATTAGGGAACAAAGCAATGAAGTCCTCAATGATCATGATAATTGCATTTGTCCTTCTCCTAGTATCTCTCCTAGTTGAGGTGAAGATAATTTGTTAGAAAACATAACCAACGAGAATCATAAGAAGTTTAGTTGTCCCCTTTCACCTACAGAAAAATTTATTGAGCAAACCAATTCAATCATTGATCCTCCTCATACTTGTGATGAAAATACTTTGCAAAATTCAACCTTAGATGAACTCATTACAAGCTCTCCTAGTATGGTAGACAATATGGAAGAAGAAAATGTGACCTTAGAAACAACCAACAATGAAATACAATCTCCCTCTAATCTCTACATTATCAATAATCAAACACATTCACCCATTAATACCTCCCTTAGTGGTGATGAAGTTATTTTGGATGAACCATTTACCTTAATTGTCATGAACATGTGGTTTGTTTTTCTCCTAGGAACTCTCCTTCTAGGGAGGATATTATGATCCTAGACAAAGATAATATCCCCTTCAAAGACAATGAATAATCTCACTTGTTAAGGGATGATAACAATATTCAACCTCACCTTAACCTTTACCCACCTTTGCATCCACTTCATCCTTCCAATAAACATCACCATACCCTTTACCCACCTTCACATAAACAACAACCTCCAAATAAACCTCAAATTATTCTTTAACCGCCTTCACATCCCCTTCATCCCTCTAATCGACCCCAACACACCCTCAATCCTCCTAATACCAATGTATTGCAGCAATCTAGTAATGATATTGTTGCTCATACATATAACACTCGAAATAATTTGCACCAATTGCAACCAATCCCAACCTCTTTATCTTTACCCAATCCACCTAGTGCTCCTCATTACATCCCACAAACAAAGGAGTATGTTATTATTGAACAAGTAAATAATACTCCTACAAAAATTTCCCTTTGGGATTTACTCAGGACCTCACCAAATTACAACAATATTCTTTAAACAACCTTAAAACAAATTGTACCTTCTCATGGTACAACTTCGAATGATTTGACAATTCTCATCGAAAAAAATAATCTTCATATTACTTTTCATCAACATGAGCTCCCTCCTTTGGAGTTGCAAAAACAACATGATGCCTTTATGATAATTGCTCAATTCCATTGCACAAGTATCAAATGCACTCTCATAGATAATGGTTCTTCCCTTAATGTGTGTGGTGTGAGTCCCCTTGATTGATTACATGTTGATAGATCATAAATAACACCTAATTTTGTCTCCATTTGAGGATTTAATAATACAACAAAGCAACCGCTCATTGTAACCACTTTACCTATTATGTTTGGGGTGGTTACTTTGCAAACTCCTATTCATGTCATGCCTTATGATATTTTGTACAACCTTCTTCTAGGAAGACCACAGATTCACGAGATGAATGTAGTGCCTTCAACCCTTCATTGTATAATGAAATATGTCTATAACAAAAAAAATTATCAAGTTGAAGCTAATTTTGAGCCTGACAGTTGCTTGCACCTTGAAAAAGTAGCTACAGTTCCTCTCAAAACATGGATTCCAACATCCAACATAGATCCTCTAGAAATTGAATGCAACAATGAGGAATTTCCATCTAAATTATTTGTTGACGATTGGGGATCCTTAGAATTCACACCTTTATCTATGGGCGAATACATATTCACGCAAAAGAAAGTTGAGACACAAGAACAATAAAAAATCATGTCCACACAAAATTCGGATAACCTTTCAAAAGAATCCACCTCAACCACTTTACACAATGTCACAAACTCCACAATAACCCTTGATGAGCACAACAACAAACAACCCCCCGATTCCAAAGCACTGAACCAACTTTATGGAAAAGGATATGACTTCATGAAACAATTTGGGTATAATGGAAAATGTTGTGGTGCTTGAGAACAAGGTATCTACAACCCTATAGAGCTTAACACACAACAAACAACTGATGGTCTTTTTTATTTTCCTTTAACTACACTCAACATCAATACTATCACAAAATACTCTTCCAAAACCCTTTCTTATTCACATCAATAACCTTAGTTGTTTCTCCTTGCCATGTAATAGTTGTAGGATATTCCCATTCTCACTATTGCATGTCTTGCATCCATTGCAAGGGGTAGCTTACTGTCATCCACTTTAGGCTCACCTTTGTCTTGAACTAAGTGGGGGAAAAAGCATTAGATAGCCTTCTCCCTTGCATGTCACTTGTCGTTGTCTCTTTCGACTACTCGTTAACCTTTCTAAACATATAAGAGCAAGCTTGAGATGTGAATGACATGTCTTAAGATTGAATCACATGTGACATACAACCTTTCTTTGATTTTCATTCTCCATGACATGACATAGCATAATTTTCAAACATATGACTTGGCATAGGGCTTTCCAAGTTGGCTCTCATGTCTTGTTTTCTTTTTGGTTTTCCTTTTCTTCTCTACTTTAAAGTAATTGCTCACAGAATGATGTGTAGCAATTCCTTTAAAGTGAGGGATATACATTACCATAATTTATTTGCATTCTTGGTCCTTAGTGTAACCTTAGGTGATGAGTTTGTCACTTTGTGGATGACATTGGGTGTAATGTCCTTCATAATTGTAATATTTCTTAGCATATTACATTCCTCTTGGTGGCTTGATGCAAAACCCTACATCCCCTAAGTTGTGTATATAATATTATTTTATTGGTCCTTTCTTGGAGACATTAGACATAATGTTCCCTAAGTGATCGACCTTGATTGAACCTAACAAGACTCCTTTGAACATACTTTACATTTACATGTTTGCATTATTACATTTTTTGTGTTTTACATTTCTGCATTTTGTATGGCCACCTTGCATAACACAAGTTGCATGATTGTGGTTCCATCTTGTTTGTATACAAGGCTTTTCTTGTCTTTTTCCTTGTGGTACCTTGTTAAAGTTATCAGGAATTATAACTTTAACATGGTTGAGTGGGAAGCCCACCTAGAGGCATGACTTCTCCCTATAGCCGCCTTTGTGTTTGTGAGTGCATATCAACTAGTGTATTTTTATTACCTTTTTGGGCTTTCTCACCCCATGGACAACGAGTTTTGTTGCCCCAAAGTGAGTATACCTTTGGCCTTTCTCACCCAGTGGACAACCAAGAAGTTTTATCGGCCCAAAGTGAGTACATCTACCCCATCTTTCATTCTCTTCATTCTTTCCATTGCATGATTTTGCATTTTGGGGGCTTGCGCAACCTCCTTAATCTTTGTCATTCTTTGTCATCTACATTCGTACATGAGGATCTCTCTTGAGTGTCTACTTCAATGTGAGTTTGAAACAGGTTCATCCTCGCACTAAAGTGGGGACTAAATGTGCAATAGGAAAAAGGACACTTTTCTTGACATGGGATTAATTAATGATAAAATGGACTTAATTTAAGGTCTTAATATAGTGTTGTGAGGCATTTTATGCATCCACATTAGGCCTTGGACCCTTATAAATTGAATAACATGCTTTTAATGACATCTTGTAAAGGTGTTGTGAAGTCTTGTAAGATACTTTCATGCTTTTGTAGACTTAATTAACCTATTTCTCCATAATTCAACATTATAAAATATGTTCAATAACATTATTACATCAATCTAGAAGGTTCTTAATGTAAACTTAATGATAAACTAGTGTTGTAATGTGTCTTGCACATTCACCTTGATTCTTGTGCATTCCTAGGCTATGTGGGCCTAATTTTAGTGTTGTAAAGTGTATTTAATCACACTTTCACATTGATTTATGTGTCCCAAGACCTATTTAACATTTACATCATCATCAATAGGTCCCTAATGACCCATATTGTGCATCCTGAGGCTTTAATTGATGAAACACCCAACAAGATGGCATTTTAGACCTTATTTCCTAATTCCTTTGCTTCTTAGGTGTCAGAATGGCCCCTGTGGGACTCATTCACCATGTGTGGTGAATGAGTAGTATCGAGCCCCATTTTGACTTTTTAGTGGGAAATAAAGCAAAATTTGAATTATTTTTACTCCATGTCGGCCTGTGATTAGGAATTATTGGGTACTAAGGCACAATTGTTTGTAAATAAGTGGTTTTATCCTCATTTACATCTAACAACTCATTCTTACATCTCTCATCACTAATTCATCATCTATCTTCACATCCAAGTCAAGCAAGTTAGGGTTTCTTCATTATAGGTCTTCAAGTTATCTTTCTAAAGCATTCAAGGGTTGAATCTACATGCTATGTTGCAAAATTTAAAGATCAAATCATCATGAAAAGGTAGTTCATGTCCATTATTTCATGCTTCGTTACATATTTTCATCATTTTGGTTTAATTACCTAAAAAAGGGTTTGACTAAAGCAAACCCCCATGCCCAAAAATTCAACTTTACTCTCTATTGTCTTGTTTGTTTGCATAAATAGGACTCTTGGAAGCTTGGAAATCATTAGAAGTCAAGTTGCAAAGTCATTCAAGTCATCTCTTCATCATTCAAGTCAAAACATCAACAAAATTTCACTTTTAGATCCGAATTTGACAGTTTCAGAAGTGAACACCTGTAGGAAGTAGAATTACAAATCTAGCTCCACTGAATCAACTCTTGGATTTGTAGATTTCTTTAGGTGGAATAATTCATTACCCATGGAGAATGAGTCCCATCTGTAGGCCTGGAAGATGGTTTTTTCAGAATTTAGCTCCCAACAATCAGAAACGGGTTTCTAAAAATTTTCATCAGAACCAAGACTAATTCACCAAGCAGGGCGAATCAGTCTTAGTGGCCATTAATATTTTTTTTCTAAAACATTATAGAACCTTCCAATGACATTAATCTGCCTCTAGGTGCACTCTATTCAGTCTCATTAATTTATGTTTGCATTTTCATAAGTTTCTAATTCATACTTCAAATCAACATTATGTTTTTCAGCACCTTGCATTAGATTAGTTTACATTAAGTTTCTAGCATTTAGACACATCTTCACACACATTCTGCACTCCTCTTTCCATTTATTTTAGTGTTAACAAAGGAATTTTTTCCCATTGTCCTCTCCTTCTCGGTGAAAAACTCGAGGAAGGAGCTAGAGATTTTGGGAGCCAAAATCTTTGTTTCATTTTTGTGGACCTTCTATTAGAATCCCTTCTTTTCTAATTTTGGAGTCCATTGATTATCCTAGATTAGCTTACATTGCATTTTGCATTAGTTAGCTAGCATTCTAGGGTTTCATTTTTGCATGTGTAAAAATGCATCATAGGTTGCATTTTTGCATCTTTAATCCTTGAAATTTTCTAAAATTTTGCATTTTTCATTTAGATTTGTATCATAGCATTATGAAAACATTAAAAAAATTATTCACAAATTCCTATTTTTTTTGAAAAAAGTCCATATTGGGACTCATTCACCACCCTAGACGAATCAGTCCCTTCTGACCCATGCAACAACATTTTACAAAATTCATAACATTGTTTTTGGGCTTTTGTTTTGTGCCATTTCATAACTATATTAGTTAATCACATTTTTGTAGCATGCATTTCATAAAATCTAGCCTTAGGTAGCTCATTTCATGCATAGTTTCATTGATGATCATAATTGTCCTTCCCTTGAAATCTCTCCTTTTAGTGATGAAGGTATCTTGATGAAAAAATGTACACTCATTGAGCATCATGATGGTCTTTTCTATCCTTCTCCTTGTTCCCCTTGGGAAGATAGAATTGCAACACACAGTGAATGGATTGTCTCCACTTTACCTAGTCTCCATTCATTTCCACAAATCTCCCCTATTTGTGAAACTATTTTTGTGAGCAATCATGGCAATCACATTAGTTGTAGGGAGCATATGTTGACATTAAATGATCAAATCTTTAAGACCCATGACACTCCTCCTAATGATCCTTCCCCTACCTCTCCTATTTTCAAAGATATTAGGGAACAAAGCACTAAAGACCTCAATGATCATGATAATCACATTTTTCCTTCTCCTAGTATCTCTCCTAGTTGTGATGAAGATACATTGATAGAAAACATAACCAATCAGAATCATGAGAATTTTAGTTGTCCCCTTTCACCTACGGAAAACTTTATTGAGCAAACCAATTCAATCATTGATCCTCTTAACACTTGTGATGAAACTAATTTGAAAAATTCACCCTTAGATGAACTTATTACAAGCTCTCCTAGTATGGTTGACAATATGGAACAAGAAAATGTGATCTTAGAAACAACCAACAATCAAATACAATCTCCCTCTAAACTCTCCATTATCAATAATCAAACACATTCACCCATTAATACGTCCCTTAGTGGCGATGAACTTATTTTGGATGAACCAAACCTTAATTGTCACAAACATGTGTTTTTTTCCTCCTAGGAACTCTCCTTCTAAGGAGGATATTATGATCCAAGACAAAGATAATATCCCCTTCAAAGACAATGAAGAATCTCAGTTGTTAAGGGATGCTAACAATATTCAACCTCACCTTACCCTTTACTCACCTTCGCATCTGCTTCATCCTTCCATTAAACGTCACCATACCCTTTACCCACCTTCACATAAACAACAACCTCCAAATAAACCTCAACTTATTCTTTACCCACCTTCACATCCCCTTCATCCCTCTAATCAACCCTGACACACCCTCTATCCCCCTAATACCAATGTATCGCAACAATCTAGTAATTATACTATTGCTCATACATAGAACACTCAAAATAATCCACACCCACTACAACCAATCCCAACCTATTTACCTTTACCCAATCTACCTAGTGCTCCTCATTACATCCCGCAAAATAAGGAGTATTATTTTACTGAATAATTAAAGAATACTCCTACAAAAATTTCCCTTAGGGATTTACTCCAGACCTCACCAAATTACAACAATATTCTTCAAATGGCCTTAAAACAAATTGCACCTTCTGATGGTATAACTCTGAATGATGTGACAACTCTCATCCAAAAAAATTCTTGATATTACTTTTCATCAACATGAGCTCCCTCCTTTGGAGTTGCGAAAAGAACATGATGCCTTTATGATAACTACTCAATTCCATCACACAGGTATCAAACACACTCTCATAGATAAAGTTTCTACCCTTAATGTGTGTGTTGTGAGTGTGCATGACCGATTACATGTTGATAGATCATAAATAACACCTGATTTTGTCTCTATTTGAGGATTTGATAATACAACAAAGCAACCAATTGATGTAATCACTTTACCTATTACAGTTGGGGTGGTTACTTTACAAACTCCTATTCATGTCATGCCTTAATATCTTTTGTACAATCTTCTTCTAGGAAGACCATGGATTCATGAGATGAATGCAGTGCCTTCAACCCTTCATCGTATAATGAAATATGTCTATAACAATAAAATTTATCAATTTGAAGCTGATCTCGAGCCTGACAGTTGCTTGCACCTTGACAAAGGAGCTACAAATCCTCTAAAAACATTGATTCCAACATCCAACATAGATCCTCTATAAATTGAACGCAACAATGAGGAATTTCCATCTAAATGATTTGGTGATGATTGGGGATCCTTAGAATTCACACCTTCATTTATGGGTGAATACATATCCACACAAAATAAAGGTGAGACACAAGAACAATCAACCATCATGTCCACAAAAAAATCATATAACCTTTCAAAAGCATCCACCTCAACCACTTTAGACAATGTCACAAACTCCACAATAACCCCTAATGAGCACAACAACGAACAACCCCCCAATTCAAAAGCACTGAAACAACTTTATGGAAAAGGATATGACTTCATGAAACAATTTGGGTATAATGGAAAAGGTTGTGGTGGTCGAGAACAAGGTATCTACAACCCTCTAGAGCTTAACAAACAACAAACAACTCATGGTAAACAAAAAACTAATGGTCTTGGTTATTCTCCTTTAACTACAATCTACATCAATACTATCACACAAGACTCTTTCAAAAATATTTCTTATTCAAATCAATAACCTTAGTTGCTACTCCTTACCATGTAGTAGTTTTAGGATATTCCCATTCTCACTATTGCATGTCTTGCATCCATTGCAAGGGGCAACATATCGTCATCCACTTTAGGCTAACCTTTGTCCTGCACTAAGTGGGGGGAAAAGCATTAGATAGCCTTCTCCCTTATATGTCACTTGTCGTTGTCTCTTTCGACTACTCGTTAACCTTTCATAAACATATAAGAGAAAACTTGAGATGTGAACGACATGTCTTAAGATTGACTTGCATGTGACATACAACTTTTCTTTGATTTTCATTTTCCTTGACATGACACAAACTAACTTCAAAACATATGACTTGGCATAGGGCTTTCCAAGTTGGCTCTCATGTCTTGTTTTATTTTTTATTTTTTATTTTTTTCTTTACTTTAAATTAATTGCTCACAAAAGGATGTGTAGCAATTCCTTTAAATTGGGGGGCATAGATTACCATAATTCATTTTCATTATTGGTCCTTAGTGTAGCCTTGTCATTTAGGTGATGCATTCATCAATTTGTGGATGACATTGGTTGTAATGTCCTTCATAAGTGTGATCTTTCTTAGAATATTACATTCCTCTTGGTGGCTTATTGTAATGCACTACATCCACTAAGTTGTGAATATACTATTCTTTTATTGGTCCTCTCTCGGAGACATTAGACACAATGTTCCTTAATTGGCTGACCTTGATTGAACTTAACAAGACTGCTTTGAAAATACTTTAAATTTAATTTTTTGCATTCTTACATTTTTTCCATTTTACATTTCTTCTTTTTTTATGACCACCTTGCATAACACAACTTGCATGCTTGTGGTTCCATCCTGTTTGTATACGATTATTTTCTTTTCTTTTTCCTTTTGGCACCTTGTTAAAGATATCAGGTGGTATAACTTTAACATGGTTGAGCAGGAAGCCCACCTAGTGGCAATAGTTTTCCCCATAGCCACCTTTGTGTTTTTGAGTGCTTATAAACTAGTGTATGCATCTTACCTTTTTGGGCTTTCTCACCCCACGAAAAACTAGTTATGTGGTCCCAGAGTGAGTATAACTCTTTCCTTTCTCACCCGGTGGACAACCAAGAATTGTTGTCAGCCCAGATTGAGTACATCTACCCCATCTTTCATTCTCTTTATTCTTTCCATTGCATAATTTTGCATCTTGGGAGCTTGACTTAGGATCTTCGATCCTAGGGGATTTAGCAACCTCCTTAATCTTTGTCATTCTTTTTCATTTGCATCCATCCATGAGGATCTCTCTTGAATGTCTACTTTAGTGTGAGTTTGAAATGGGTTTATCTTCTCACTAAAGTGGGTGCTAAATGTTCCATAGAAAAAAGGACCCTTTGCTTGACATGGAATTAATTCATGATAAAATGGACTTAATAATCTCTTAATCTAGTGTTATGAGGCATTTTATGGATCCACATTAGGTCTTTCACCCTTATAAATTGAATAGCGTGCTTTTAATGATGTCTTGTAAAGGTGTTGTAAAGTCTTGTAAGATACTTTCACACTTTTCTAGACTTAATTAACCTATTTCTACCTAATTCAACATTATAAAATGTGTTCAATAAAATTATTACATCAATCTAGAAGGTTCTTAATGTAAACTTAATGATAAACTACTATTGTAATGTGTCTTGCACATTCACCTTGATTCTTGTGCATTCCTAGGCTATGTGGACCTAGTTTTAGTGTTGTAAAGTGTATTTAATCACACTGTCCCATTGATTTATGTGTCCCAATCACTATTTAACACTTACACCATCATTAATAGGTCCCTAATGACCCATATTGTACATCTTGAGGCTTTAATTGATCAAACACCCAACAAGATGGTATTTTAGACGTTATTTCCTAATTCCTTGGCTTCTTAGGTGTCAGAATGGCCCCTATGGGACCCATTCAACATGTGTGCCGAATGAGTCCTATCTGGCCCTATTTTGACCTTTGAGCGGGAAATAAAGTGAGATTTCAATTATTTTCATTGCATGTCAGCCTGTGATGAGGAATTGTCGGGTACTAAGGCATAATTGCCTATAAATAAGTGTTTTAATCCTCATTTTACATCTAACATATCATTCTTACATATTTCATGACTAATTCATCATTTATCTTCTCATTCAAGTCAAAAAAGCTAGGGTTTCTTCATTAGAAGTCTTCAAGTTAGCTTTCTAAAGCATTAAAGGGCTGAATATTCATGGTATGTTGCAGAATTTCAAGATCAAATCATCATGACAAGGTAACATATCCATTTTTTTCATGCTTCATTACATCTTTTCATCATTTTGGTTTAATTGCCTAAAAAGAGGTTTGACTAAGGAAAAACCTCATGCCCTAACATTCAACTTTTCTCTCTCTTGTCTTTTTTGTTTGCAGAATTAGGACTCTTGGAAGTTTGGAAATCATTAGAAGTCAAGTTGCAAAGTCACTCAAGTCATCTCTTCATAATTCAAGTCAAAAAATCAACAAAAAGTCACTTTTAGATCAGGATCTGATAGTTTCAGGAGTGAACACCTATAGGAAGCAGAAGTGCAAAACTAGCTCCACCGAAACAACTCCTAGATTTGTAGATTATTGTAAGTGGACTAATTTTTCACCCATGGTGAGTGAGTCCCATCTCTAGGCCTAGAAGGTGGTTTTCTCAGAATTTAGCTCCCAGCAGTCATAAACAGGTTTCCAAAACTTTTCATTAGAACCAAGACTAATTCACCATACAAGGAAAATCAGTCTCAATGGCCATTAAAAAAGGTTTCTA
The DNA here is from genome assembly GCA_007258455.2 of Sequoia sempervirens. Classification (NCBI taxonomy): domain Eukaryota; kingdom Viridiplantae; phylum Streptophyta; class Pinopsida; order Cupressales; family Cupressaceae; genus Sequoia; species Sequoia sempervirens. The sequence continues at coordinate 311,787,260 of VDFB02373365.1, read as the reverse complement.
AAACATTATAAAATCTTGCAATGACATCAATCTACCTCTAGGTTCACTCTATTCAGTCTCATCAATTTTTGTTTTCATTTTCCTAAGTTTATAGTCCATACTTGCAATCAACATTGTGTTTTTCATCACCTCGCATTAGATTAGTTTACATTCTTTTGTTTGCATTTCCATTAAGTTTCCAGCATTTATACACATCTTCACACACAGTCTACAATCCTCCTTCAATTTCTTTTAGTGTTAAGAAAGTCATTTTGGCCCATTGTCCTCTCCTTCTAGGTAAAAAACCCTAGGAAGGAGCTAGAGATTTTGAGAGCCAAAATCTTTGTTTCATTTTTGTGAACCTACTATTAGAATCCCCTCTTTTCTTATTTTGGATTCCGTTGATCATGCTAGATTAGCTTACATTTAATTTTGCATTAGTTAGCTTGCATTCTAGAGGGTTTCATTTATGTATGTGTAAAAGTGCATCATAGGTTGCCTTTTTGCATCTTTAATCCTTGAAAACTTCTAAAATTCTGCATTTTTTCATTTATATCTACATCATAGCATTCTAAAAACAGACAAAAAAATTAGTCACACATTTTTGAAAATTTTGAAAAAAGTCCATACTAGGACTCATTCGCCACCCTAGGGGAATCAATCCCTTCTGACCCCTAAAATAACATTTTATAGAATTCAGAACATTATTTTTGGGCTTCTGTTTGTTGCCATTTCATACTATAGTAGTTAATTGCATTTTTGTAGCATGCATTTCATAAAATCTAGCCTTAAGTAGATCATTTCATGCATAGTTTCAATACTAAGTTTGCATTCTCATAGCATAATCAATCACTTATCAGTTGAAAATTGTATTTCATTTCAAACTTTGGCATTGCATTTTGAGTTAGCATAGATTGTTCTTTCACAATCTTCATTTCAATCTTCTCCAAATTCACAAAGAAAAAGTTAGTTCATAGGCATGTTAATCATTTTTTCAATGCATTCTCTATTTATGATAGTATCTTAGCACAAAAGAAGGAGCATATTAACGTTTGTATTGAACTTACACCCTATCCTATCTCTCCTATTTGTGAGGATGACGGGTTAGAAATGAATACAAACATAGATAACAATGATGATCATAATTGTCCTTCCCTTGATATCTCTCCTTTTAGTGATGAAGGTATCTTGATGAAAGAAGGTACACTCATAGAGCATCATGATGGTCTTTTTTGTCCTTCTCCTCATTCCCCTTGGGAAGATAGAATAGCAACACATGGTGAATGCATTGTCTCCACTTTACCTAGTCTCCATTCATCTCCCCAAACATCCCCTATTTGTGAAACTATTTTTGTGAGCAATCATGGCAATCACATTAGTTGTGAGGAGCATATGTTGACATTAAATGATCAAATCTTTAAGACCCATGACACTGCAATCACATTAGTTGTGAGGAGCATATGTTGACATTAAATGATCAAATCTTTAAGACCCATGACACTGCTCTTAATGATCCTTCCCCTACCTCTCCTATTTTGGAAGATATTAGGGAGCAAATCACTAAAGTCCTCAATGATCATGATAATCATATTTTTCCTTCTCCTAGTATCTCTCCTAGTTGTGACAAAGACACTTTGTTAGAAAATATAACCAATGAGAATCATGAGAATTTTAGTTGTCCCCTTTCACCTACAAAAAAATTTATCGATCAAACCAATTCAATCATTGATCCTCCTCATACTTGTGATGAAACTACTTTGCAAAATTCACCCTTAGATGAACTTATTACAATCTCTCCTAGTATGGTAGACAATATGGAACAAGAAAATGTGACCTTAGAAACAACCAACAATCAAATACGATCTCCCTCTAATCTCTCCATTATCAAAAATAAAACACATTCACCCATTAATACCTTCCTTAGTGGCAATGAAGGGTATGTGCAGGATCATGATGGGCCAAAAAGTGGCGATATGTAAGTGATATAATGGCCCATGTGGCTAATGACTTGTTTTTATCCAAAATTGATGAAATGAAAAGGGTTTTTAAAGGAGATTCTCAGCTTTCCACCAATATAAATTATGCTTTACTTTGAATTTAGTAAATAAGTATTATTCATTTTCTATTTGAATTACGACCAAATTCTTGATTGATAGGCTGATTGAAAAACATCTTTAGATTTCAAATGGTATCACATTTTTTTAATCTGAAACATGTGTCACATTCTATGCTTAACATACTATAGGATTAAAAAAACAAAAATTGAATTTCATGAAGTTTTGATCAAGTTAAGGTGGTCAAACATACAAGTTTTTATATTTTTTAAAAGTTGTAATAAGAAAATCATACTTAATTATTTACATAGAAAAAAAATACAGAAAAATATGCATCACATCAGGACATGGGTCATCTACTTATATCTAAAATCTTATAAAAAAATATTATCATTTTATCATGGTTAGGGGTGTTGTCATAATAGTGGTTTACAATTCCTGAGAGGAACGAATTTTAGCTGAAATCAAATATTTTTAGAAAATATAATGATTTAAGCCTTAAAAAGTTCCATTTTAAGGATTCCAATTGAAGAGGGTTTGATCAAATCACCTTAGATCAAACCCCTTGGATAGAACCTCGCTAGTTTTAAACCATACCTATAAATGCATCTCCTTTACCCCTATCAAAATGCTGATAAAAAATCACT